>VURO01012843.1:1082-12439 GCA_015108175.1 Pelvicachromis taeniatus
CCCTAGAGGTGTTTACACAATGCAGTTTGTTTCTTTAGATTGGACATGACTAAAACAGCTGACGTAAAATTGGTCAAATCAAATGTAAAAATCAAATCTACCTTTTTCACTCTTGTCATTGTTTTGGAACAATGGTAATTTGGCCAAAAGATTTACTGCTGATGTGTCGAGGTGTAGCTTCACTTTCAGAACAGACCAAAATGACTCAAACTGAAGCTAGACAGTCTAGAAGAGACTGATGATAAATATGGGAAAGGGAAATAGTAGTTAAAAAAAAAATCAATTAAACCAAATTTAAATACTAATATGAGAATAATACAATTTATTATTTGTGCATCTGCAGACTGACTCCTTGGCTTCTGTTAAATCAGTGTCTCACTTACTGCCATACTCTTTTCTTTGAATATATTGTCTGTTCTACCTTTTTTTTATTGTTCATCATTTTTTCTCTCCCTCACTTTCTCACCCAAGGATTAGCTTCATTACAATGTTAACAAAGTAGCTTAGATGGTTGAATAACAAAAAATCATTTATTTGAGAGGTTATTATCTGATAGGGAACATATTGAATAAGGGCATATTTTCATTCTTTGAACTCTGATTCATTCCGCTGCTCCACATGTTAGCATCTACAGTTAGTGTTTATACCTGTCAGACTCACTGACTTTGACGTAGGCGTTTTGATCGTTTACTGTTTGCAGAAAAGAACATTCTGTGTTTAACAAGACAAACTACCAACACAAAGTCTACTTTTAAGTGATGATAAAGTGTACCAAGATGTAGAGTGAGTGAAAAGGCTTTTACATACATTTATCCATTAAATAAATCCCTGAATGGCATTACATTGTCATGACAAGGATAAAGAAACTTTTGCAGAGAAACCTTGCAGCCAAGAGGTGATGTGATGATGATGCGGTCAAACAACATGTTGTACAGCTTAGAGACCATTTCAACCAGGCTGAATGCTTAAGGCTGTATACAACCAAGGTGCTCAGTCTGAATGTCAACAAAGATAATAACATCAGATTGTATACGTTATAAATGTTACTTCACAGAGGTTCTGGTGATTTGTCTGCTTTTCAATTTGCTCTCTGTGTTCCTTTGGTTTGAAAGTACCAATTGAGACTAAAACCCAACAAACATGTTGGATTTGAAATGTTTGCCGTATACCAAGTGACACAGAAAAGGTATGTGTATACATCCCCAGTGTCTCAATACTGTGCCTGTGGGGGAACACTCTTTAAACAAGATTGGCAATCTTTGATCTGTCCAGATGGAGCAGATAGTGAGGTCAGGGGTTTATACATTTTAAACCTGAAGATGTGGAGACAGACAGAGAGAGAGAGAGAGGAACAGAGCGGGAGTGCCGGAGAGGGACAGATCAATATTAGGGGTTAATATGTCGATTAAAAACCAAGACTCTCTTTTTTACCACCTTGGGTATTGTATTTACACTTGAAACAATACACCTTTATAGTGGGAACGATATATAGTCCACATCTAAGTTCATACTATCATTGGAGTAAAAGGCACCAAGGAAGCAAATCTGCCCATCTAGCCACCTCTCGCTTTACCTTTGAGGTCACTTTTATGAGTAAAACCTCACGTCCTGACCCAGCTCAGTTTCCCTCCCTGGCTGAAAATTACCTTGGTGAGCGAGTGACTCCAGGCCAAATCTCAGGTGATGGATTCTCCGCGAAAAAGGGGGGCAGATTGTGATAGATGTGCAGGTCCCAGAGCCATTTCTCAGCTGCCTCCGCCAGCTGGGCAACCCGTGGTAATGGCCTCTACAGGACACTGCAGCTCGGTGCTTTTTATATTTGGAAAACAGAGAAGTTGTCAGGTTCATGCCAAAGTCAACATTTAAGTCACCTCTATGTGACAGTAAGGAGAGTGAAGATAACCAGTGTGTATCAGAAACCTGCCTGAGATTTGGCATCACAAAATAAATGTTATATAATAAGAAATTCTGAAATTCATAATTATTTTCACATTTTGTACATCTTATTTCTAGATAATTGTGAGTTAGTTGTCATAACATTTTGGGAAAAGTAATCAAAGTAATTTGTCAAGTTTACACACTTCTGACATTTTATTTATTTTTGTTTGAAGTGGGTCAAATAAATCTCACTTCTAATAACAACAAAGGAACGCTACTAGACTATAAGTGCAATAGCAGCGTTCAGTGTTTTACTGGAATCCAGTACAAACTTCTCAGTTTCAACATTTATTTTAAGTACACAGTTTAGTTTTCTTCTTTGTATCACAAGAGGAAACATTTCCTTGTACAAGATTTAACTACTAGTTAATCTGATTTAGCAACTCGCCAAACTAGCAGTCTCTAGGAAGGTAGACAAATACTGAATACACTGTTTAACAAAAATTTAAGGATTCAAATGAATTCAGAACTTCATTATTGTATTTCAATTTTAATGTGTTTTACACAGTACAATGGTCTAAATATTCTTCTATTAAATTACCTTAAAGGAATAGAAGAGTCTGTATTTAAAGAGAGGTGTGATTTTCTAAAATCTAAAACCTTTGAAAACTAACTAAAGCTGTCAACAGTTACAAAGAGAGAACATGTAAGACTATCTGTGTATTGTATTGATACACATTCAGATTTTCACACTTTTACACAGACATTTTGGCAGACCTACAACGAACAAACTAATGAAATACTATAATTTCACTCACTGAAAGTGAAACACAAATTTCTTGAATGGTCTGTACTACACACCAGGCCATTTAATTTGTCAAATAATTCTAACAGAAATGCTCCAAAAGATACCAACAACACAGACACAATCAAAAGATCCAGCTCAGTGACTCAAACTAAGGGAGCTGAGGCCTGGCCAGCTCCTGTAATTTCACACCATCGGCTATAGCTGCCTTTGTTGGCTCACCAGTCAGTCAGCACAGCCACACCTTTAACTTGAAGCCTTACCAGTATGCAGATTAAGGAGATAACAAAAATAAATAAATAAATAAAGTTGAGACCAAAAAATGCTTGTTTGCACCAGTCTGACTCTATGACTTCAGTGCTGTAAAATTGAGCATTTTAACATGATAGTTTAAATGGATTGTCTCATGCTGGGATTTAGCTTCATGTGGCTGTTGGAGGAACTACAGCTTTTGGTACTCCCACACTGGCTCAGTTTTCGTGTCCCAGAGAGCCACGTGATAAAGAGTCATTTGAAATTGGAAGTGACAGAAAAATACTGATCTTATATGATAGGAAATGTCTGTGATGACCCATTTCTAAAAATGAGTGTTTGTGAAAGTATTGTAAATAAACCTAAAAATGCACATTTTCTCTTGAATTAGGGAACTCATCACATACACCAAACAGCAAAGCAAATAAACTGGCTTCAGGTCAAAGGCATAAAAGTGTTACAGATAACCATATGATTAGCAAATTAAGATCATCTTTTACCCATGATTTTCCTGTGACTCAGTGACCAGAGTTGATAGCAAGCTTTACAGTGTTATTCCTTCCCCTTCTTCCTCTGCTTCTCATCCGCCTCGCGCCTTGAGAGGTAGAAAAATATGCTTGCTGTTTGAGCAGCTTATCTTCGGCAACATATGAAGAGAGCAGCCCAGCTAAGTTCCAGGAGAATGTCTTGTTTTAATTGCTTCTTTAAAGCCTGAGCAGCTGCACTGACAGAGAGGGTACATCTGTAAAAGAGCATGGAGGCTTCACAGTGTACCATGGGAGAACAGCATCAGTCTCTCCTTACAGTTACAAAGACCTCATTCATAGGTGTTCATAAGTTGCTGCTCAACACAGTGTTCACTTAGCGGGGCCTTATGGCTTAAACTTCTTAAAAAATTAAAAGGTGGCATAAGTCCCTCTGTTTAAAGAGGGACAGTCAAATTTTCTAAAGAATACAAAAACACATTTAATAACTTAGCTGCTGAGATTATAAAGCGGTAAACTTTTGATATGTGACTGATTAACCCCTAAGTTACAGTCTTACAGCTGTAAGGGGAGAAAAGAAGAGCCTTAGCCTGTGTGGATAAATGGCACTTTGGAGAATTTTGAGCAGAGAATTATTCCATTTTCCCTTCATTGAGTAAGATTAAAAAAAGAAAAAGCTCTAGAAAAAATACTTATTATTATTTAAACCTGATCAAATCTGTAAAATTATAGCGTAAATGACTTCTTTATAACAAGTGAATCTAATGATACATAAATTGTTCCCAAACCTTTCAATAGCAACTTTTCCTGAAATAAAACAAGCTGACATGGTTCACGCCTACTGGCTGAAAAAACTGACTATGCTTCATGAGCATCTGGCAGCACAAATGAACCAGCTGCTTGTCGATGAGAGACACCCAGAATGGCTAACTGAAGGACGGACAGTCCTGATCCCCAAGAACCCCCAGAAAGGACCGGTTCCATCGAACTAAATACCTGCCTCAGTACCACATGGAAGCTCCTGTCAGGCATCATAGCGACTAAGATGAACAGGCACATGGCTCAATACATGAGCGGGGCACAGAAAGGAATAGGCAGGAATACCAGAGGAGCGAAACACCAGCTACTGGTAGAAGCCCCACACCTTGTTCCTGGAATGCCTAGGTCTATACAAGATCAACTGGATCCTAGGAGCCTTCATCGGGAACTCAATAGTGTTGTGGTGTACAACACTAGAGCTCAACTTCAAGCCCATAGCAAAGGTTGCATTCAAATGTGGGCTCTCCAAAGGACATACGCTGCCCCCACGCTGTTGTGCATAGGCCTGAACCCCCTCAGCGAGATCATTGAAAAGACTGATTACGGATACTGAATACGGAATGGAGTAATCGTCAGCCACTTCCTCTACATGGATGCCATAAAGCCATATACCATGAGTGAACGAGGCATCGATTCACTGATCCACACCACCAGGACATACAGCGACAACATTGGGATGTCATTCGGACTGGAGAAGTGTAGTCAGATTGTAATAAAGAGAGGGAAGGCAGACAGAACTGAGGGGATCGAACTACCAGAAGGCAATATAGCAGACATCGAGGACAGTGACAAGTATGTGGGAATCCCACAGGCAATCAACACCTACGCTCTGCCCATGATCAGGTACCCCTGCTAGGCAAGTGGTTCCAGTAGATCCCTGGATCTGACAGGTCGCCAGTCTGTCGCAGGTCTGACACACAAAGACAGACAACCATTTGCTCTCACAGTCACTCCCACATTCATACCTATGGGCAATTTACTGTTTCCGATTAACCTATCCCCACAAATTGCATGTCTTTGGACTGTGGGAGGAAGCCGGAGTACCTGGAGAGAACCCACGCAAACACGTGGAGAACATACAAACTCCACACAGAAAGACCCCGGGCTGATGGTGGAATTGAACTCAGGACCTTCTTGCTATGAGGCAACAGTGCTTACCACCGTCAGGTGATTAGCAATGTTGGAGCGCAGAATGGACAAACTTTTCGATGATAGAGAGATTTCAGGGATTTTGATCCCGATGGGTTAATCCTTGTTAATTAGTCGTGACGATGGTGTTACTGCATTTAAGCTGCATTAATGTGTTAATGCTGAGTAACCCCTCACATGGATTAATCTCCATTAACCCGTTAATTTTGACGCGTTAACGCGGATCAGTTTGCGTTAACACGTTAAAACTAACAGAACTAATAAAAACCAAACATTCAGCTGGGAGTGGCATTGCTAAAGTGAAAAAGGTTGAACAGAATTCACTATTGGGCTCAGTGCATATGCATCAGACTCCTTGGTAATGATTCTGCTATGTGTTTAGAAATATGACAAATATTTGTCTTAAATCTACTTTTTCAACAGTGTTAAACAATTAATATTCATCACTGAAGTAATATACCACTGGAGACAATGGTAGAAAAGTCCCATTAATACCACAGGTACTGTATATGGAGTAGATGATGGGATTAGATTTTGTTGTGCCAGACTGTAAAGAAGCTATAATATTATCAATAACCCTCAGTTATTGTAAACAAGCAGATAGTCGGCAGTTAAAGGGTTAACTGCTACGAAGCCAAAGAGCTGCTGCAGGACGGCTCAGGGTCCCGTCCGCCATTTCCGTATGGAAGAGTGTAGTTTTTTTCTCTTTCCTTGTGGATGCTTCATGAGCTCTGAGCACGCTAGCGGAAAAATAGACGGAGATTCCCCGGAGAAAAAAGGAAGGCAGGGCTTAGAGACGCACGCTCCTGCGCCATCGCAGGCTCCTGCGCTGTCCTCTTTTGAATTCGGTCAGGTTTGTTTTGTTTTGTGTTGTTTGGTTTTGTTTTGTTTTCTCCTTTCCCTTCGTCCCCTCCCGTGATGCACTAGAATGGATCTAACATTGACGGCAAGCCAATCTCACTGACGGACCAGTGATCTTGTCCCCTCTGCTGCATGTGGAGTGTGGTAGGCCAGCTGCAACAGAAAAAAGACAAAACCCCACGCCACTTTACACTTACAACAAAACACATGACAAGCAACTGGGGTGGGAGGGGGGTGTAACAAGTGAGGCAGCAGACAGCGCCCATCCGGTCCTGTTTCCATTGTTGGTGCTCCCCAGACCCACTATCTACGTCGATGGTGATTTTTCGTTTTACTGTGAACAACTGTATATGATTTAACAGTTGGTCTAATGTCCGTCACTGGTCACCAGGTCTCTCAATTTCCCGCTGGAGAGAAGTGAGTTTCTCCAAGATCTTATCCATGCTGCGTTCAATGAGCATAGCCCGAGTACTCACGAGGCTTGTGAGTTTCTCCAAGAGGTTTTCCGTGTTGCGATAAATAAGCGCAGACTGAGTACTCACGGCTCTCCCCATCATATCAATCACAGCGGCCAGCCTTGTGGGAGATTGAACAGCCGTAGCCACTTTCTTCAATTTCCAATAAGCCAGGATAAGCCAGCTCCAATCAGCAAAAGCCCTGTTATCATGGTTCAGAAAAGGTAAATGTCCTCAATGTCCTCAATCGACAGTCCCGCTAGGCACAGGATCTGCCAGGTCTTCCACCCGTCCATCGTGTATCTGGCAGGGAAAGTCCCATGAGGACAGTGGGGCTCTCCCAAGACCAGGCTTCTCG
Organism: Pelvicachromis taeniatus; assembly: GCA_015108175.1. Classification (NCBI taxonomy): domain Eukaryota; kingdom Metazoa; phylum Chordata; class Actinopteri; order Cichliformes; family Cichlidae; genus Pelvicachromis; species Pelvicachromis taeniatus. The sequence goes on from VURO01012843.1 coordinate 8,145, forward strand.
TCGAAAAGAGGGTGTCAATAGCATTCAGGGACCAACTGATCAAATCCATAATTATTCTTTTAGGTTTTAAAGAACAGAGCTGTGTCTCTTCAGGGTGAGAAATACAAGTACAGAGACAAGACAAAAGACATGAGAAGCTAAGCAGGAAAGATAAGGGAGGGAGAGAGATCCACCGAGAGCAAGAGAAGATGTATTATAATTTCATTAAAAGTATTCCAAAAGACTTTGTTAAAGGCCGGTCAGAGGTCAAATGTGACACATTTTTAAATCCTTATATGGTGCTTGCTACATGTTGACAATATACAACACAATTGTAAGAATCCAAGTTTAAAAGTGTCTCTTCAATTTATGACCAATAAATCATTGAGTTGGCTTTGAAGATCTTGGTGGATGCAAGGCAAATTTGAATAGCTCAATAGACCTGATACCTAAAACACACCCTTCTTAGTGTAGGTAATAAATAATATATAATTATAATAATCCACAGAGGAAGACTAAAACATGTTCACTAGTCTTATAAACATGTTTATCAAAGCTGTATAGTTGAGCATTTTGACATGGGAGTCAATGACTCTTTACTCACGTTTGAAGCCAGCCTCTAGTGGCCACTAAAGGAACCGCAGCTTTTGTCACCCCTACTGTGTTAGCTTCATTTTTCAGTTTCAGCTTCAGGGATTGCTTCTAATGCATGTTTATGAAGGCTTGAGGTTTGTCCACTATGAAGATATAATTACAGCGGTCTGACGTCAATGTCCTCAATCGACAGTCCCGCTGTCGATTGAGGACAGCGGGACTGTCCTCAATCCCGCTGTTCAGCTCAATCCCGCTGAAATTATAAATCTCATAATTTATTTATGAGATTTATTTATCTCATAAATAAATTATCTCAATTTATTTATGAGACAATTTTCTCATTTGTTACACCCCATCCAATCCACCACAGGTTCTTTGTCCAGTCTGTGCCACCGCGTTTAAAAAAAAAACAAAAAAACCTGGAAATGCCTCTGGCTAAAAGCTTCAAAGTCTCATTTCTTGAATCTCCCCCAAATTTCGTTTTCATGAAAGAGCCCGCTGGGGATTGTGAATTATTTTTTGGATGCAGTATAAGGGAAGCAATGATAGCCTTGAAGGCAAATAATAAGAGAGAAACGCATTAATAAAATGGGCAGAGGCAAAAATGCAAGGTGTGCTGCCAGGAGCGATGTCTGACTCGGAGTCCTGGAGCTTTGCTTGTTCAGCTTGATGTCAGAATGGAGAAGCAAGAGACTTTCAGTGACACTGGCTGGACGCTTTTCACAGGCGATGGAGGAGTCTGCCTCGTTGTGTGGGTGTTGAGATGCTATGTGTCAGTGCAGACGTGATTAGATTGGAACTGCCAGCTGTTGTTTAAAAAAGAATGATAATTGGACAAGGTGTCGAGACCCCACCTCAGGTTTTGTTTCTGCTTTTATCTGTCATTATTTATCTTGCTTCCCTTTAGCATCTACCAGACTGGCTTCAGACAACAAAGGCAATGCAGTGCGGTTAGGAAGGGCACCACTGTTCAAGGAGTTGCTGTTTTCTCAGGGGAACATGTTGCCAGGAAACAACAAGTGTACACACAGACACATTTTGGTTCTTGTGGCTCATTTGTTGCCATAAAGTGTTGTCTCTTTACACAAAGCATAAAAAAATGTTTTTTTGTGAAACTTCAGGTGATTGAAGAGGATTTGATGCAGCCGCTTGAAAACGCAAGATTAAAAACCGTGATTGATTTTTGTGACAAATTTATGAATTCAGGATTTGTGAATAATAATAAGCTAATCGCAGGGTTCGTCGCACCTCAGGAACTCGCTTCGGCCCTCCTTAGCATCCCAGCTTTCTTTTACCTCCACAGTGGGCTGCTCCCCACTCTTTCATTGTGTCTGAACTAAGATTGTGGAAGAAATATTACCAAGCGAGGGGTCATCCATCATCAGGGCTGCCCAGGGTATGAAATACAGGCCAGGCCCTACCAACAATGAGTCCTATCTTGTATGTTAGACCTTATGCTTGTGTATTTATCACCTAAGTGGCTGCACAACGTGTGATTCATTGTACAGTCTCACTGATACAGCGTGCTGACTACATCTCTGAGCAGTCAGTCTGCAGCGCCAAATATGATTGTGTTCCACACCTATTTTCCTCACAAGTGGCCTCACAGAAGCATTTTTTTTATTTCTGTTTTTGTTTTCTCTCTCCCACCGACATTGTGCTAATGAACTATGTCTGTATGTTGTTGATAGCTTTAAGGCGGCTGACTAAAAAGGCCTGCTACCTAAAGGATGAGTCAGCATGAGAGAGAGAAAAGTTGAAGATGACAACAAGGCATTCACAATGGTGTAGGCCAGAAACAACTTTCTTCAGGCATACATCAAAGGTCAAGAGTTTGACTGCAGAAGTGAGTTGGTGTGGACACACAAGCAGTTATGAGTTCCATAACAGAAATCAATGCAAAGATCATCTTTGCATCTGTTAAATATTTATGTACATGCACACAAATCTAGATAGAATGCATCATGATGAAAATATTCATGCTATCTTCTTGATTAAAATTCTGCAACCTAAATGGCAATCATTCAGTACTGTGCAAGAGTCTTTAGCCACCCCTCATAGCTTTATAGTTTGCTAGGAGAATGGGATATAGGTGCTGCTATTTATTGGATAGGTTTCAAACATAAATAAAAATACACTGTAAAAAGCAACAAGAAAAGGTTTTTGCGTCTCTAACAAGCTTGAAAGTCAGTATTTTGCATGTATACATTTACAACCCATCCACTGGAAAGAATCATGCAGATGGACAGGTCTGAGAATGAGTGAAAAAGTGGCCAATGTCCAATGAAAAACTTGCTGAAGATACATTTTTTAAAAGTACCACAAAGTCCGGCTCCTTGGCAGCCAAATATAAATAAATGAGAGGTGGATTAAGAATTTCGCACAGTAATGTATACTGACAGCAGTTTGTGAAAAAAATCCCACAAGGATTTCCATTTTTCTTATGTATATGGACACAAACAGCTGCTTTAGTCTGATAACAATTTTTGAAACCGTCATGAAATTTCCCAGAGGCAGCAGTTACTCAGAGTCACCTTCAAACAAGATCCATAAACAGTTTAAATCATGTGGTTTAAAAAAAGTTATACTTATAGTGTTGTGTAACATTTATGTGACTTTCTAAATGAGTTCCTTCACACCATTCCCTATACTCCTTTGGTGTAGATTACAAATTCTTCTTCTTCTTAATATTATTATTATTGGCTGTTGTTTGACACCCACCCAGTCTCCTCAAAGCAGTCTCCTATTAGCATCCTCCTTGCTTCCATAATTGCTAACTAGCTACAATACAGTACTGACACCAAAGCTAATTACTTTTTTGTTTTCTCTCTTTTTTGCTCATTTTAGCCAAAGATATAATCTCAAAGAGCAGCAGTTTGCTGTAAAGATTCTCATAGAACTCCACGTTTTAAGTAGCAATATTCAAAAGCTGCAGCAAAGGAGTTTGAGAAATATTCATTTGTTTCTGGACATGACTTGCTGCAGTTCTCTGATGTTCTGGGACATAGTTAGGCGATGAGATATCATGGTTCCCAAGGACTTCTGCTGTTATTTTCTCCTCCTGCCTTCTGTGTTCCCCTTGTCTTGCCATCCAGTTTACTTTTACCCTGAATCTCTCATTCTTAGTTATTTATCTTTTTGTTATTTCATGTTTCACTTTTAAGATTTGTTTTCTATATCTTACTACTTCCTGTTCTCTTCTGTCTATCCTGATCGTATGCCTCACCTCTAAACAGTTTGGCCTGCGCTTGACTGTGTCCGTCTTTGACTTGTTTCAATGCCTGTCTTGTTTTGCAGTTTGCCCACTGTGCCCTCCCTTTATCAGATTGTCTGTTGACATCCCTTCTGCTTTGCTGTCTTAGAAGATGGCATAATTCATGACCATTAACACACAGAAAAAAAAAAAAGGCTAACTAACTGATTTACAATGAGACTGTCTGCTTACTAGGAAGGATGATATAACTCAAAATTAACTGGAACGACAAGGTAAAACCAAAACTGAAAGAAAGACTTCAACTTTATGAATGCACAGTTTCTAAATTTCAGTTGAAAGTTATTTAGCACTATATAACCCCAATAAGATTTGGCTTAAATAAGTTACGTCAGATGACTGCCCCTCGCTGAGCCTGATTTTGTCATAGATTTCTTCCTGTTAAAATTTGGTTTCTTGGACCATTTGTTGACCCCATGGTTGACCGTGGGGTTGTTTGATTACTATATAT
>VURO01012849.1:11106-28468 GCA_015108175.1 Pelvicachromis taeniatus
CTATGTTTTTGGGTGTTTTTTTGTGGTGTGTGTTGGGTGTTGGGTGGTTGGGGGGGGGGGGGTGCGGGGGGGGGGTGGGGTGGGGGGGGGGGGGGGGGGGGGGTCCCCTCATACTGCTGTAAGGTGAGTCCCCGGGGATGTCAGCTCCATCTTTAGACGAGACATAGAGGCTTTTAGTGCGGCTCCAGGCAGCAGAGGTAGTACCCCTGCGTGCACTGATCTCTCAACTCTTTATAAGGAATTGTCATCCATGACAATGAAATGCACCCAGGCATGTCTATAAGACATGGTGCCCTAAAGCCTAAACGTCAGTATGTCTATACGTCAAATGAAAGTTTCAGCATGTGTGGATTGTTGCTAATGGACTAATGGAATTTAATGGCCACAGTAAAAAGTGCATAGTACCTTTTAAATTCAGTGAATGCATAACAGCTCTGACATCTCTGTACTTGCTTCCAGTATGTTGAGAGCTTACAAATGCATATGCATTTCAATAGTTTTGGAGCAAGAACCTTCTGTACTCATGTATGTAAAAAACTTACAGTATAGGAAATCTTTACTTTATTTTATTTATTTGTTTAAAAATCCCCTCTCGCCCCTCATGCGATCTTTATTATTCAAGCTCGGGTCCTGTAACAGAGGCCTGGTAGCTTGAGGGACCTGCGCAGTAACTTAGCTGTTCCTGGTACAGGAACAAGGATCTGGACAGGGATGCCATTCCTGGGATCTGCTGGTGCCACTCACCGAGTTTGGAGGTCACTGCCCCAATTGTTCCAGTTTCCACTGGAACAACTGTCACCTTCACCCGCCACATCTTCTACAAACTCTCACCTAGCCCTTATATTTCTCAGGCTTCTTGTGTTCCTTCTTTCTGATAATGCTGTTATTCAGTATAGCGACATATATCATTACAGCCTTCTTCTGCTTGTCCCACACTACTATGTCCAGTTGATTAATCATCATTAGTTTGTTTGTATCACAGGATCTTAACTCAGTCATTCTCAACTATCCTAGGAGGCATCTCCCATTTCGACCTTTGGACTTTCAGGCCATACTTGCATAGATATTCCTGTATTATACTATGCCAACCACTTGGCGTTCTAAGTATTCTCTGCATGCAAGCATCTTGCACCCTGCTGTTATGTGCTGGATTATCTCAGGGGCATCTTTACAAAGCCTGCACCTGGGTTCTTGCCTGGTGTGGTAAATCCCAGCCACTATCGATCTTGTTCTTAGGGCTTGTTCCTGTGCAATCATGATTATTGCCTCCAGGCTGTCTTCCAGTACAGCTTTGTCCAACCAATGGTAGGATTTGCTGATATCTAAGGGCTCAAATTGTGGTCATAAATATTTTGTACTTGTAAATCAGTTTTGTATGTGTAAAAAGAATTTGTGCGTGCGTACAAAAGATTTGTGTGTGTAAAAAGAATCTGTGCGTGCATACAAAAAGATTTGTGAGACTCTGCACTCAAGTTGCAACCTACAAGTACAAATTTTGACCCTATTTTTCTTCCTTTAAGCTGATTGGTCAATGTCATGTCAATCACAAATTAAACAATCCAGTCAGAGAACATATGGGTTTGGCAGTCGGGGGGTGCTTTATGGGGGGTGCAGAGTCTCACAGGCACACAAATCTTTTGTACGCCCGCAGAAATTCTTTTTACACATACATATCCTGATTTACAAGTACAAAATATTTATGACCACAATTTGAGCCCAAAGATATCAACTACTTCTTCTATTTGTGGGTGGTACATGCTGTACAGGGACCTTTTCATCCATGATGGTTCCTCTTCTTGCTCCTCTTCTTTCTCGAGTTTCAGCTACCTGAGGTGTTCACTAAGCACATGATCAGTTTTGGCCATCTTTCTGTTGTACTCATAATTCTTTTTTGTTTCATCCAGGATAGTGGTTCTGACACTCAGTAGTCCTCGATTTCCTTCCTTAAGCTTGGCGTACAGTCTCAGGGTGCTAGATTTGCAGTGAAACTTTCCATGGATGGTAAGGAGCAAGCAAGCTCCTTACCATCCATGGAAAGTCTTGATGTCAGTGACTTCTATCTCCTCATTTGCTAGCTTATTTTTTCCAGCAGGGTATCTGAGGTGTTGATTGCTTAGATCTTGTTCTTCCTATTCAGCGGACTCATCAGAACTTACTCTCTGCAGGTATTTGGCAGTTGTCTCTTTCCCAGTGCTTTTTTTGTGGTTTCAAAAGTACCTATATCTATCCTCTGTGCCTTCTGGTAATGCAATCTCCTGTTCAGACTACCTTCTTCCTTTTCTTACCATCCAACTACACTTCTACAGATTGAATGGCATACACGTGTCATTGCTGAATATCCTAGTGGTGTGGATCAGTGAACTGATGTTTTATCTACTCCTGGCATACTTGATGTCGTCCATGTAGAGGAGGTGACTAATGATTCCACCTTTCCGTAGTCAGTATCTGTAGCCAGTCTTGTTAATGATCTGGCTGAGGGGTTCAGGCCTATTTAGAATCGCAGGGAACACAGAGCATCTGCTTGGTAAGTCCCACACTTCATGGTGACTTGTGCAATTGGCTTGAAATTGGCCTCTAGCATTGTCTTCTACATTCCCACTGAATTCGTGATGAAGGCTCTTAAGGTCCTGTTGATCTTGTATAGTTTTAGGCATTCCAGGACATTTGAGGCATTGAATCATAGCTTACTTGTAGTCAATCCGGGCAGTGTACCGGTTGGTAAGGTTGGTCTGGGAATCTCATGTAACCTGTTTACTAATAGGTGTGGAGATTTTTTGCCACTCTGGTAAAGCCCACAAAGCCCACTTTCAACACCCCTGTACTGGGCCATGTGCCTGTTCATTTTACCATCTATGATGCCTGACAGGACCTTCCATGCTGTACTGAGGCAGGTTTTTGGTCGGTAGTTAGAGGGAACTGGTCCCTTCTGAGGTCATTGGGAATCAGAATTGTGTAGCCTTTGGATAGCTATTATGGGTGTGTCTCATCCATTAGTAGGTGGTTCTTTTGTGCTGCCAGGTGGTTGTAGAGTTCTTCTTTAGCTTCTTTAGCGAGTTGGTGTGAATCAGCCATTGTGATGGTTACTGGATCTGATCATGGGTGAGTTTTTCCATTCAATAAAAGGTGTTGTGGGCAATAATTAAAAAAAACAAAAAAAAACAACACAAAACATATTACTCCATTAGTGATCAAATATGTAGAATATCATTTTAAGACTCACAGAATATGACAAGTGCATTAATGCTGAATGATATATCAAAGTTTGAAGCAACACACAGTGCCAACATCTTTTTTCAGCAACACAGTGTCAAACTATATTCTGCACCCAAGTAAAGAATCCACTTGCTATCCAGATATTTCACACTGGGGAAACTTATTTCAAACTGAAAATTATGCTACTAGGGGACTGAAATCCTATATCAAGCCAAAAAGGGAAACTTTTCACTTTCAGGACAAGAATAATTAAACAAATTTCTTCACCAAGCTCTTACATTGTCAAAAGAAAAGGTGGTGCAATACAGTGTCTAATCTGCCATGTTATGAAATGTGCCATTGGCATTAAATCAATCACAGTAAATAAATAAAAATTCAAATGTGGTCTTTAGTTATTGGATAGTTGTCCTTTTAATCTAGGGCATACATTATTTGCAAATAATTATTATGTACTTTAAATTTATTGATTAAGTGTATTGAGCAGACACTTTTGAAAATAAGGATGTGGGCTTAATCTTACAAGACATTCTTGGACTTCTCAGGGTGTAGTTGAGGCCAAATAAGCATAAATATTGTTTACCTGTCTCTAAAATTATACCAAGGCTTTAAATACTACAGGTGCTTGCTTATTGGGAAAGAGTTCATTAGAAAGATGTGGCATTTTAGTGGAAAACCGTTACTGTCAAATAAAAGGATTTGTTTGTTTGATAGATCAGTTCATCAGTTTTGTTGCTGGAATATAGCCTCAAAGTAATTCTGCAGATGATTTCCTTACATTCAGTTGTTTGTCCACAATTAAAGTTATATTACCTTTAAATTTCCTAAAATTTGAGCAGAATGTTGAGGAGAGAATTAAAAGAGTTGTGAAAAAGAAGAAATATGGAGACCAAATAAATAAATAAATAAATAAATAAATAAAAAAGCCATTCAAGATTAAAGGACAGGTGAAGGTAGAAAAGAGAAAATGGATTAAAAATCAGTCTCTGACTCCACTGACAGGTAGAAAAGCAGGCTGGAAATAATGAGAAGGCAGAAAAACTTTTATGGTCTAACTTAATGATTTTTTTTAAGACCTAATCTAAATCTAATCAAGTTCAAGACACAGCATTGAAACCCCATAAAATACTTAACAAATGTTTTGGCAACGGGTGCAGCTATATGTAACAACTGTTATTTATTTATTGCTGGGGTTAGAGGGTATTTACATTAAAAGCTGATTAGTTACAGGAATAAAAGTGGCCAGTCCTGATAGCTTAGTGCCACAAAAACATGTTTTGTTTTGTTTTTATCTGTAAGTTAAACAGCTTACTTATTTGTGAAGCTCAAAAAAAATTCACAAATCAGTTTGTGTATTTTAATTAAAAAGGCTGAAAATTACTACAGACAGTATACTGTGTTTGATTTAAGTATGGGGTTTTTTTTTCAGCACAGCTCTGATTATGGGTTGATGTGATATAATGTTCCTTTATCTGTAGTCTTTTCTGATGACAGATCTAACCCAGGCCATCAATTCTGTGAATAGTCTTTTCTTATGTGATCCACAGGGCCACTTTCTCAAAGCAGAGCATTAGGACAACCACGACAGCTCTCACCATTCAGTCATTCTTTTCTCCCCTTCTTCTGTAAGTTCCCTCTTACAAAGCTTTCTCAGTAGCTGCCAATGCATCTGCATACACACGAAGACCCGTGCTCACATAGCATGACACCATAGACAGTCGCCTTATGAAGATTTTTTTTTTTTTAATGAAGAGTCTAATTCTGTAAAAAAAAAAGAATTATTAGCTGTTATCAGAGAGCTCCAGTGGTGCTAGAAGTCACAGTGGATCCCTTTGGATCTAGATCAAGAGTCCTTCTAGTCAATGATCCCACAAGACATCATTAACATTATCTTGGATATCTGACTGCGGGGACAAATACTGTCTCTAATTCCATTTCCTGAGTAATTCCAAGTCATGAAAACCTCTTTAAAATGTGCAACCTAAGCTTGGTCATTATGGACTAAATTAGGTAATTCAAGGTTAGTAAAAGCAGACAAAGGATTTTATGGACAACTAATGAGACATTATTCAGTTTTTGTGTTCAGTTTTCTGTGTGCTTGTGCTGTTGTTGCTGCAGTGCCAATAGTATTTTTCTAGCTGGCATTGTCTTGATAGAGCTGACATCGTAGTCTGCATTGTGCATTTCATCTGGCCAGCAGCCATGGTCATCAGTAGCAGTTATGCCCGTCTTTGATCATCAGCTGGGAGGGCAGTGCATCACACTTCACAGCACCTGGTTGCCTCACGCCCCCAGATACGATACACCTACCACTCTACCCTGCAGTCTGTTGTGTCCTTCCAAACTCCTTTAGCTACTCCTGCTCTCCAGATGTCCACCACAGCAAACAGGATGTAAGTGGGGGTAGGGGTGGAGTGGGGGTATGGAAAAGCAGTATTTTATAAACAGGAATTTGCTGAAAGAACCGATCGGGACACTGCAGGATCAAAGACTCCAGTGCCTTTCTATTCAAATAATTTCCACTGATTTTATTACTAAAAGCAGCAATGTCGCAAGGATGCATGTGGTACGAATGACGGACCCAACCACACTTCAACGCTTTTCTGCATCTTTTTATTCTTACAGTTGCCGTCACACACTCAGTCGGCTGCAGCTCCGCAGCTCACAGCCCAACAGATACCAACAACAACAACAGTCAGCACAGACTTTTAAGTCTGAGGCATGATTGCAGATGCCGCTCAGGTGCGTCCGCCTCCCCTGCAGCGGCACCGCAGACCACGCCCCCCCACAATGCAAACTATGTATTTGTTGCAGTTCTAATTAGTGACTCGAAGAGGCAGCAGGTTAGGAATGAGGTGAATCATTTTTGTGGTGAGGCAAACAGTTTGTCACACTATTAGACATACGGCCTTTCGATGTTCCCTTGCTGATGTAATTGCATATGTTTAAGTCACTACTTGTTTAGCTCCCAGAGATTAAATGACTTGACCAACAGTTTCTTAATGCGTGTATTTTCTGAGGTCAGTGCCCCCTTTCTTCACCAGTCATTATATGCAGGGCATCTTCTAAACCTTTCATAATTTGCTAATGTAGCATTTCAGCTCTGAGGTCTGCTGTAATAACACATTTCTCTGAACGTTTAGCCTTATCCGGGGGTTTTGCTCAGAAAGCACTATTAATGTTCCATTCCAATTTGTTATTGGTAAACACTGTGAAATTGCATGAGTCAACAGCTTCACTGAAGACCTGATTTGCATGAGTTTGCCTTTTGAAACAACATCCTCCCTCTTAAAGTATGTTTTAGTCGGTACCATCTGGTCCTTAGTTCAGTGCTGTATCAAGCACTGAATAGTCAATCTTGCACCAAGAACGGAAGGTTTCAATTTTCTTCTCAATATATCCATTTGTAGCATTGATCATCAAAAAAACGGAGTAAATTATATGATGTAGGACTGTATGTCATTTGCCGTGCTGAGTAAACCCTAATGACTATTTTGTGGATGGACTAACATTCATCTTCCCTGTAGATCTCTGATTCCCGTCTTTAAGTTTTTCCTGTGAAGAGTGTTTATTTTTCTCATCTTGAAATGCCAGACAGTACAGACCATAAAATTCTCTGCTGCATAGCAGTTGCAGTGAATGTACCTAATGTGTATTTTTATCACGCCTTTGAAAATGGGTGACTGCCAAGTGGAAGGATAATAAGATGTGGAACGTGCGGGTGAATTTTAAAACAATTCCAATTTTGCCCTCCGTTTCCATTATCATAATCTTCAAAGATGCTTGTCTTGTTCATTTTGCTCATGACCCCGGCAAGTAAGTCATTGAATTTCCTGAAATAACTGCAAATAAGAGAGCCATCATTAAGATCCCCAGTGTGTAGGAGTGATAGGACAGCAGAGACTTCAGATATGAAAGGACATCCAGTTGATGGCTTTGCAAATGATCTGAACTCCACTCATGACATGAATGCAAATCTGTCAAGTTTTCCACTTCCTTCTGCAGTGCTGACTGACCCCCATAATTAGATGAGTGCTGAGAGATGTGTTCGACTTGCGGCAGTGCTGATGTGAACGAGAATGTTTTTTACATAGTTTAAAGGTTGTAATACACAGGGCGACTCTGATAGTAACACTGTACCTTGAATAGACTCGCCACAGTGGTTTTAGTCTCATCAGACTGCTTTATTGGGCTCTTTCTTTCCTGCTTGCTGCCAGCCCATTGCTGCCAAAAAATGGCTCCAGAAGGTGTAGAGGATTTTTCCATATCAGTGGTAACAATATAACAGAGAGCCCTTTTTGATCATTAGATAAATATATCAGCCTTTTCAAAGCATCCGTGTTTAATGTCATCTTTACACAGGCAGCCATACAAAAGCTTTACATAAGGTAACACTATCCAAAGATTGCTTACATCATATTAATACAAACACCTGCTAATTAGTGCTACATAACATAATAACAAAAATAAGCTGCTAGAAATTCACTCTCCAAAAAAGGAAAAAAAGGAGCACAAATTTCTTAGAAATCCTGTTAGTGCAGTAAACCACACAGCAAACAATTTTATTTGCCAGGTAATTCGATTAAAAATGCTCCAAAAAGCATCAACACCTCAAACACAGTTTGAGAGGTCCAGTTCAGTGACTTGAATTGATACGGGTGACGCCAGGCAGACAGCTGCTGGCTACAGCTGCATCCTGTTCACACTGGCCATAACTTTAAAATCACACTCTATACAGCTGAAGGAGTAAATTAGCTCTAAAGCCTAAATCATTTTGGTACCGTGCTGAAAACACATTTATATCTGCTGTAAAGGTAGGCGACGTGGAAATCTATTCCAAGATTTACTCACTTTTGGAGCCAACATCAGGAGGCCACTCGAGGAACTGCAGTTTCTGGGATATCTGCAATGAGTTGGAAGGCTGGATTACAGTGAGCACAAAGAAAACCTAGGAGAGGTTAAGGAAAATAGAAAAGTGCATCTATACACAGAGTTTACTGTGCGTGAAAGCCAGGGGCAGGGGCATGAGGCATGACTATGGGAAGGTAAACAGATGACACCAAAACAAAGGATGCAAGACAAATAGAAATTGGCACACACAAGGTACAGAATTCACTAAATAATAAAAAGAACCTCAAGCCATTACATTTTTCAAAGTTTTGAAAATAAATCGGAAAATATATGCGATCATAGCATAATTAGATTAGATTAAAAAAGGATTTTGACATTCAACATTCACGCTGTACTGATTCTGAAGCACCTCGAAGCAAACTTGTGATATGTGATGTACGCGTATATAAATAAAACTGATGTGAGCTGACTTCTTACCCGCTGCTGTAGTGACCCAAAGCAAGAGCAATTATGAGACTGCCACAGAGGCCAAACAACACCAAAAAAAGGGAAGCATGCAAACAGCAAAATCACAGAAGAGGCAGCGATCATGAACAGACAGACAGCACTGAAAAGGACAACTCCTGGCCAGTATTGTAGGATAAAAGGCAGTCAGGCCTGCAGTAAACACGGGCAGAGGAGGGCTCAGCCTATCCAAATCAGAAGTTAAGACGGAGCTTTGAGGAGCCTTCTTGCAGGCAGCCACATGGCTTTGGAACAAATCACACCTGCTCTAAAATGTGTGTAAAAACACGCAAAAACGTATATTTTAATATAGTTGGAGTTTGTTTTTGTTTTGTCTGTTAAAGTTTTATTGTATAAAAAATGTTAAGAAAAGGAAGAAATATTAGTACAGTTCTCCCGCTATCCCTTTTTTGGCTCCTCTGACATTCACTTTTTCTTTTTCTTTCGCTATTTAGAGTTTCCAATATTACTCGGGCTTTTTCCCCATCTGACATTTCTGCTACCTGGGGAAAACAAAAGTGCCATCCTCTTGCTGTCTTGTTTGTGCAACTGAGCCTTCATTTCCCCTTTGAGATTTTGCTCCCAGTGGTAAAAAAGCATTACATAATCAAAGCAGTGTATTATTCCTTAAAAGCAAGCCTTTTGCTTATTCAGTAGCCAGCACATCCTTCATATTAACTGCAGCATTACCAGTTTAAATTTTGGAAAACACTTTCTCCATCTAGATGAGGCAGTCTGTGATTGCCTTTGTCTTTCAGAAAATTATGAGGAGATCATTAGGAAAGGATCGTTTCAGACATCAAGTGGAACTGGCCAATGAACCAAACTGAAGCCATCCCACTTGGAGATGAATTAATGATAATAACCAATTCTAATTTTATATTTTTCGGTCTAATTTGCAGATTGTGTTGTTGTAGTCTATACACATGGCTTAAAACTCTTTTAGATGAATGAGACTGATTCAAAATCTATTTGATCAATCCCGTGTTTTTAATATTGACTCATTAGATTTAGTTATTTTCCTTGTGTAATGACATCTTTAGAGAATATAATCAGAAAAGTCAATATTGAGATAAAACAGGATAGTAAAAACCTCTACAGATGCATTCCAGTGGGAATATGTTAATGATAATTGCATTGTTCAATTGCATTTAAACTAGTTTTTTTCCACTGCATGTCTGTTTTCTCATGCTTAATAGCTGCATGGTATCAGTCATTGTTCATTTACATCATGACTCGTACATGTTACATATGAATTGGGACTACAGAGTTTTGTTTCTGTGGATAGGGAATTTTTGGTTCGCCCGGGGCTTCCATTGCACCATTTTATGAGCTTCCACTGAAGTACACAAAGCCCCAAGGTGAGCTGGAGCATCCAATACTTGGCCTACTTTACTGAAGCATCCTTATTCTCCATTCCTCTACCAAACATTTCTCTTCTCTTAATGTAATATTATCAAAAATGTATTAAAATATACTCCTTGTAGCTTCATGTTTGAATAATTCTTGTGTTTTACCATTCGGTGAAAATTATCCTTGAGCTAACTTTTTTAAAAAAGTGTCTGTATCACTTTGATTTGCTGTTTAATGGGGGAAAAACCCTCTGAAATCTATATTTAAATACGTTTTTTTTTCTTTTCCTAAAATGAGCCGCTGACCATACTAATCATTTTTTGAGAAGTTTTCCATGAAGTTTGCTGCACTATGATGGTTAAAAAAGAGAAGTAACAGTAAGTTGTGATAAGCTGTGCAATAAATTATACTTCTGGGTCTTTACTCTAATTAGCTACCATAGTAGCTTCTGTTTGGAGAGTTGACTTTATTAGTCTTGTGAGTTATGGGTTGCTATTTTATCACCATTTTAGTCTCAGTTAGAGATCATTCCAAATGATGCGAGTGAGACGTGTGTGCACACACCGTGCCACTGTGTAATACAGTATTCTCTCAATGTGTACGTTTGATCTTTTTGAGAAACTATTTAATTGTGAAATGCAGCGATGAATGTCTAGTTGTGTACATTACAGAACCGTATGGTGCTGCTCTAGGTCAGATGTGAGGTGCCCAGGGTTGAGGACACACATAATGGGAAATATGACTGTGCTGAGGAGCAGCTGCTGCACTTACACACAAAGTTGTGCTATAAGGCGTGCTGAATGGTAGTTTGGGATCAAGGGACACAGCAGGGGACAAAGAAAACTCTTGATTTGCTGTGTTAGAGAGCTTTACCAAGCACATTTCTACGTGGCACTGGAAAAAAAGGAAAAAAAAACAGAAAGTGGTGGAAAGAGAAATGCAGTGCAGCACTTTGATCCATTTTCAGGTTTGTTGCGGCCACATAGCGCTACGGTAATACAAATTGCCATAGCGTTACAGTAAATAAATAAAATAAATAAAAAAAACAAAGTCGCAAGACCACATTTGAGGTTATAGGATTGTAATTTAACTCAATATTCACACAGAGGACAAGGTAACAGGCATAAAATCCCCTACACCTGGCTGTGGCGCGTGTCCAACTGGCTGTCGGCAGCGTGCAGCCAGCAGCAGGCCTAAGGACTAAAGTGACATGCTACATGCTTTTTTCCCTTTGCTGGTGCTTCTCCCTTTGAGACTTATTGTTTTATTCTGTCACTTATTCGCCTCATGACCGCCTTAATCTAATGCAATTTAAGCCACTTACATTTTTCATACAGTGCGCATTAGCGACTTAGTACTGCCTCAATGGACCAGGTTAAGGACCTTCCTGAAGGGCAATGTCATTGTTACATGCTCCCTCATCTTGGGTTTTATCTGTTTTCCTTTAAATTTTCTTTTACTGTTCTTTCTCCATCCTAGTGTGGAGTGGATGCAAGGGCTCCTTCATGCTGGGGTACCTCAATGGGTAGCTTAAAACCTATTTGCAGGCTTGAGTGGCCTGGTTCTGCTCCAAAACACAACCTTTTGTTTTCTTGACATTTTTTCCCTTGTTTTGACTGGACAGTATATAACACTGCATGAGAGGAAAGGCCCAGAGTGTGGTGGTATGGGAAAATAAAGAAGAAACATAAATCTCTCAGCGGCTCCCCTAAGCCAGAGCATAGTGAGTAAATGACAGAGTTGTGGCTTAACATTAACATGACACGCACTGATAGAACAGAGACATTAAATTTTACGCGTGTTAGCCTTTATTTGTGTGTATTTATGAACGTGTTCAACCCCGCTGTGCATATTTAACCTTGTAAAGAGACACTCCCTTTGCTCACCTAATACAGCTTGTTAACTTATGCTGTGGCAGTCCAAGGGCAGAGCTTATTTCGCATTCAATATTCTCGATTACATAATAGTTATGTTTTACTTATGAAGCTGTGTACAGCCCAGGTGAGATAAATCCATCAGGGACAAGACATGGAGCAGAAAACAGATGTTATCTGGGGCTTTAAATATTAATAAATAAAAGAGAGCACTTGTTAATGTTGGTTGCAAAGATGTTAATGGCCTTGCACTCCACCACTCTTTTGCCCTTTTGCTTTGGTGCATTTCTGCTTTGCTTCCTTCATCTTCCATCCCATTGGTCTATCACGCCATCATGGAGGTTGTCAGAGATGGAGGAGTGTAGTCTGGCTATAGAAACTCACATCGATCTGCTTGCCCGCAGTCCACACCCAAACCTGCTGACTCCCAGCAGAAAATAAAGGGAGACAAAAAAAAGTCAACCTTCAGCTCTTTTTATCCTTCTCCACCCTTCCATTATCACAACCATCAACAATACAGGTCACTCTCACACTTTTTTGGTCCTTCTTCCTTCCCTGTGATCATACCATGCCATTTTCTGTCACAACAACACCATCCTTACATCAGATGTGATTTTCTCCTCTGTTTGTTCTCCTGTTAAGCATTTTTTTTTTCATTCTAAGATCCAATTTTCCAATTCTCCTAACCGTCTCTCACATTTCTACCTCTCATCCATCTATCTTTCACCCTCTCTTTGCATCCGCTCTGTTCTGCTCCCCCTGCACATCTATTCCTCTCAGTACACAAACATAGATGATGAAACACACACATATGCTTGCATGTACACACACACACACACACACACCCCTGCTGTTTGCAGCCCATATTGGAGGCTCAGTCAAAGGGGATTAGCCACAGACTTGATCAGAGTCTCAGTGGTTGCCAAGGTTGAATCTGTGTGGCATGAAGATTTACACCAGACACTTAATAACACACATGTTAAGGCCTTGATCTTGATGTCTGTTTCTTAGCTTTACAGGGCAGGCTGGACTGCTCATTGTATTCTTTGAAATTAGCTTTCTGAAGACATGAAAGGTCCATGCTGTACAAATGATCTCGACAAAATGCAGCATCTCAACCTGAATACATTTTGGCGTGCGTCATCCATCTGATCCCATCAGATTTATGTTCTGTCCTCTAAGTATCACATTATCCCGAAGTTCCAAAAATATTCACTACAAATGAAATTCCTGTAATAAAAAAAAAAGAGAGACGCATATCTAACAGATTTTTTAATGGATTAAAATGAAACAAATGAAGGTGTTTTTTGAAGATCATAACACCTCGAACCCTTGGATTTATTGACATATTAAATCACGAGTTTCGAATAATTATTTTTTTCATTCAAAATTTATAACACTGGAAAAGAACTCTTCAAATATTAACCGATCTAGGATTTCAAAGAGAAAGTGCAAAATTTCTTTTTCATGAAACGGAGAGCCCACTGCTGTGCGATCGTGTGCACATGTGCCCTAGAAGATCTCTCATTCTTTTTCTCTCTCAGAAAAAAAAGGTGTTATATGAAATTCTTTGAAAATAACTTTTACTGAAATTTCTTGATCGATGAGATGAAATGCCTTTTTTTTTTTTTAATCAATCACCATTTAGAGCTGTTAAAAGACTGTCAAAATACCTCGATGACGGCTGCTCTGTCCAGTGCTTGAGCATTTATTCAGAGCCCCTGTGATTTAACACATTGCATATTCACTATCCAATAAGCATGGCAGGAGTACATTATATATTCAGTTTTCCATCATACAGCTCTAATTTATAGAACGTTTTCATCAAAGCCTGAGCCAAGCTGCTGGATCAATGGGCGTCATGTCTCCTGATTTAGATTGATACTGGACGACAGGAGAATCAGTAACAATTCAGCTCGTGTCTGTTTACAGTTTGGTATGCAGCCATGCTATTACGATACAGCGGCTGCCAATGAGTTGACAGTCAGGAGGCTAAGAGCTTCCCCTCTTTCTACTGTGATAAGACAGATCTGATCCGTTCCTTCGCTTGGCTGATGTCAGCAGTATCATTAGAATAAATGAATCACCATATTGCACTGTCTCCGCTTATTCGCTTCATGCATACAAGAGGAGGAGGCTATTGGCAGAAACCTGTGTACACGCTCTGTTATTTTGCCTTTCATTTATTGACCTCTGTGCAAGAACACATGCGTTTGAGCTGTCCAAATCTAGTAAAAAAAAAAACCCTGTTTATTTACACAAATGAGTGTCCATGTTCCTCGTTAGTTCTCCAAACGAGGACTTAATTAGTTAATTGGCTTGTTACGCCGATTGCTCCCAGGGCAGCCGGTGTGGGTTGGCTGTCATTCATAGGAGTCTTCAACACGCAGTAATAGAGGAGGAGCTCTACAGACCAATGTGAGACAAGGAGGCAAGCAACAGGGGGAACCACCGGGAGAAAAATGTGGTAGTTGCTGGCTGATTTAATAAAGTATGGCGGTTCAGTGGCTCGACATTCCAGAGTGGGATGCGTGCAATCTCTCAGTCTGCTCTCAATTTCACAGCAGAACAGTGGGTGAGGGGTGACTTTCAATTAGCAGAATGAGCTTAATTAATCAGTGAGGAGGTGATCTGTAATGGGGACCAGCGGCACCGCGTGCTCATCAATGTGACAGGGTGAGAGGTTTTGCTGGTTCTGTCGACATGTTGTGGTGACCTTTACTGCTACAAATGAGGACCCGCAAAGTGCACACATGACAGCCTAGAATCACTCTCCTCCTCATTACTGAGCAATATGTTTGAAGTTTCATTCATTGTCATACAATATTGCAAGTAACCTATGCATGACGCCATTGTCAGCTACAAGGTTTGGCACATGACAGCAATTCTCTGCGTAGATTTTGTACTTGCTGTATGCCTCATATAATGGAGGAGAGAGCTGTAAACATTTGTGATTAAATGAAGAGCTGTCATTTCAAGGGACCAAAGAGCCAGTTATTATTATTATTATTATAACAGCAGTTATTTAATCCGTGGGAACTTATAACCTTTTCCGTGTCAAATTATGTTCAGTCACAATAAAAGAAACATAATAATAGCATAATAGTGATATTTTACCACAAGAAGTCTTTTGTGGTCACAATTGGGTGCAGGTACTCTTCTCCTAAGTCACATCAAGATGGCTTAGAATTACATAAACTTCATTCACGAATATGGCTGGCATAGAAGAAACTGCTAATGGGAGTTTGTAGACATTTGTGATGCCCTAAAGGTGTTTTGGCTGTCAGTAGATCAAAAATAAAGACAACCCTTATTGGTTGATTTTGGTGACAGCCCATGGAAGTCGAAGACTGCTCCACATTTTAATTTCTCAAATTTCACCTTCAAAACCATCTTCTCATGTGTCTTCAGACCAATGACAGCACAGCTGCTGTTTTATATCACTCTTTAGAAATCCCATCACAGCCACTTTTACTGTGCTCTCTGCAACTTCACTATGAACATCAAAACTTAGAGAAACAGAGCAAGCAACAACTTTTCAAAGTGACCTGAAGTAGGCGTGATCAGTGGGAACGAGCGCCTGCTCATTAAAGCGCTGTGAATTCATCCCCCAGGACTCGCCTATGCAAGTTTTACTGTTGTGTCCTGACGTGTCTGGAGGAGAACAGTGCCTTTATTTTGTGGCTCACAGCACACTGAAAATGTAGGAAGATACGGCCGCACCAACACAAGCGCCACCTGCCTTACTCGCAAGTCTTGCCTCCCGTGATTTTATCCATTTCCTCATAGCTAAAATCTAGTTATAGGGTTTCTGTTTTGACTCACTGGTGTTGATCTGGACACATAAGTGCAAGGGCAGCAAACAAGACTTGCAGTGAGCGATCTAAAAAGTAACGAGGAGAAAGGAGAAGTTGTCCAAAATTGCATATGGCCTTTGATTTTCATGGGCCAATTAATCCCTGTAATTTTTTAGCTCATGCCTCTCAAGTTAAGTAGTCTAATGCAGTAAAGGGGTTTTTTTTTTGGCTTTAGATGATGCAGTGGGCCTCAGCTGTGAAAATTTCAACTCAGATGAGCTTCATAATACCTTCTGTGCTCCTCACTGTGCTGTGACGCAGCAGACTAATTGGCCCGATGTGTGAATTTGCAAGGTCACATTAATACAATATAGAGGTATGCTGGAGCATGAACTTATTTACACATGAGTAAATATATGTGGAGAGCTTGTTTGGTGCGTGAGTTTGCTTCCTTCATATGTATGAGGTGTGCACATGAGTTACAGGGAATGGCGTGGGTGTTGATGGTGCATTCGTATTGGCAGTGGACTCGACAGATCTTCCTCTTAAGGCTAAAATGTTTGCACTTGACTAAAAGCAGAACACCCACATGCAACCGGGCTTTTCATAACTAGCTGGCTGTTACACAAGTTGAATGCTGATGCTACAGCTCCATGGGATCTCTCCTTTTTGTGCCTTTTCTCTGTCATGATAACTGCATCATAGATCGCTTTAGAAGCAAAGTTTCACAAATGATGTTACAAGGGTGCAAATTATTGTCAAATCCATTTGCTTTCTATTCATCACCGTAGCATTGTGTTTTGTTTAATTGACTGTGAACCTGCTGGTGTGCATCCAGCTCGTGTTCAACAGACGCCAGGCCTTACAAATGAGTCTGGGGGGAAATAAGAGGAGGCAGCAAATTAGCCAATTCGCATGCATGTCAGTGTTGAATTTAGGGTGACGGTGGTATGATGGACTTGATAGACAGCAGGAACAATGTGGAAAACACCAACAACTGTGAGGTCTACTGCTGCATATTTTCTTCTTCACTGGCACAGAAGAGCATTGTAAAGAGGTTTGTGCTCCTCTTCTCCATGTTCTGCTCAGTCGCTCTCATGCTGAATAGACTACTAATTACTGAGGTACATGCACATAAAAACATTATTTTCTCCTCATTCCTGTTGCATTTAAATTTATGCCTTTGTACCAGATCCATTCACCGGAGGTGAACATTCGTGACACTGAAATTAATTTGCAAGACTACTCCATGGCGAATAAATGCTGAGCCAGAAACAAGCAAATGAAAACATACCATATGAGCCAGTTTGGATGTATATGATTTCCTTGATTTGCCAGAGGAAGTCTCTGTATGACTTTGACAAAGTGACATGGAGTGGCAAAGAGATCACAGATCACAGGATTTAATTGCCACTGAAGGGTCAATATGAGCTTGTGGTGTGTGTGTCTGTGTGTGTGTGTGTGTGTGTGTGTGTGCGTGCGTGCGTGCGTGCGTGCGTGCGTGTGTGCGTGAGTGCTTGCGTGTGTGTGTATGAAAGAGAAGGACAGTAAGATGGAGACTAACGGAAAGTGAGTGGCATCTTCCTCCTACTTGCTTTCTGTTTTAGCTCTTATCACATCAAATGTCCTATCACTTTAACATCAATTTGTCACTCTCTCCACAACACAACTCCAGGGCCTCTTTCATTAGCTGCTATTTTCAGTTGCGGCCTTTTGTTTTTTTTTTTTTTTTTTTTTTAAGTTTAATTTTTTTTGATTTTTTAAGTTTGAAAC
>VURO01012849.1:33723-55329 GCA_015108175.1 Pelvicachromis taeniatus
GGAGGAGGAGGTGTAGTTGAAAGTAAGAAGAGAATAGAGCGGTGGAGGGGAATCGATGTTCCCCATGCGATCTATAGAACTCTCAATTATCCTACTGCAGCCTGTCGACAGCAGCTCTTGAGGAGATGAAGAGGGGAGGAAGAGGCGGCGGAGGAAACGTCAGCGAGAGGGGGGGAACGGTCGGGAAGGTGCTTCTTATTTCAGCTGTATCTACTTGCAGTGCAGACTGTAATGACGAACTCTGTGTTGCAATGCAAATTTATTGTCCTGTTTGTCTAGCGGCACTGGCTGCAGAGGACGAATACACAAGACTCAGGAGAGGAGAAACAGATAGAGAGGCAGAGGCGAAATGGAAATGAGACACAGAAAGATGGAAAAAAGAGAGCAGAAAGAAGGGAGTGGAAAGCAGTCAAGGAAAAACAGAAAGATATAGACAACAGAAGAAATGGAGATAGATTGTTTAAAAAAACAAAACAAATAAGAGATGTGGATTTTGAAGAAAAAGAAGAAAAGCAGGTTTTTAAAAAATCCAGTAGGAACCTTCCACTTAGAGCAGCTGACTTCCTCCAAGAAAATCAATGCTGGCTGTAGCCACAGTCCCCCAGGCCAAAGAAAAAAGATCCACTCTGCATGAGCGTTTTCACACTTGCCACACATGTTATTTAATCTACCTGTGAGGACACTGGAATGACTCACAGTTCATTTGCTGGAGGTTTACTAATACCCCTGAACCTCAAAGACTTGTGATTTAAACCTAACCTAAATCCAACTTTAAATCCTAATCATACTGTCACTTTCGCACACTTGGACATGGTCTCTGCGGTCTGCTTTGAATGGGTCTGTGAAAAATTCGATTTAAAAAAAAAAAAAATCTGTGTCACCATTAACTCCTAGGGATAAAAAGATGCATCATCATACTTTTAGCACCTACACTAACAGGAACTAATGATTCTGACGTATTAAAAAATGACTCACACAGGGAAAACAAAATGATTGTACTGATAATATGTCCCTTTGAACTCAACATACTCATCAACACCAGCTCACGCATTAAGATTCAGGACAATGGGGGGGATCTGTGCAGCTCTTTAAAACAGAGTGATTGCAGTTGAGTTTCAGAGGAAAATTCAATAGATGGGGAGCACCTGGCTCACAAATGCCTGTCAGATTTGGCTGGCTTTTGGGTTGCAATCTTGGGCACAATTTAGATTGAGCATTACAACTCAAGCAAGCCCAGATATAATTTGGATAAATCTGATGTGTCATTTTTCACAAGGAAAGTGCTATGAGGCAGTAAAACAAAACATAAGATGGAGACATCTGGAAGGTTGTTTGTGAACACACTTTAAAATAGGGCTAATTTCCAATTTAGGACTGAGAGTTGGCCTCGGGTAGATAAATCAACGTTAAGGCGCATATTTTGGAAAATAACTCTTCTGTATTTGACCTTTTAGGGTGGTAAGTAGTTGCAGAATTGTGTATGAGCCTCCCCAGCTGAAGTAAGTAAACAATACACACTTTCTTGCCAATTTCACAAGGCCATGTGATGTTAGATATACACTCATCAGCCAGTTCATTAGGTAACTGATCATTTGCATAAATATCTAATTAGCCAGTCACATACCCAGTGTATTTAGGCATGCAGACATGGACAAGAAGGTATGTATAAGTTCAAACTGAGCATCAGAATGGGGAAGAAAAGGCATTTAAGTGACTTTGAACATGTTACTCTTGTTAGTGCAAGATGGACTGGATTTTGTATTTTGGAAAACGCTGATTTGCTGGAATTTCCACAGGCAGGCATCTCTGCAGTTCACAGAGAATGGTTCAAAAATGAGAAAATATTGAGAATTCTCCCGGCGAAAATGCCTTGTTGATGCACGGTCAGAGGAAGTCAATCATCCAGTCGAATAAAATAAGGTAAGCAGAAGAGAGCATCTCTGAATGATGCGCAACGCATTGGACCTTGATGCAGGTGAGCTAAGGTAAGACCACACTGAGCAGAGGCACTCCCATCAGCTAACTACAGGAAACTCAGGAGGCAATTCAGCAAAACTGAACAATAGAAGATTGGAAAAACGTTGCCTGGTCTGACGAGTCTCCGATTCTGCTGCAAAATTCAGATCAGTGTTTGCTGTAAACAGCATGAACACATGGATCCAACTACAAACCAAAAAAAGTTCTGTTTCTCAGAATTTACCCACCAAATTCCTCCTCACAAAAAACCATTTATGATTTTAGACTTTTCAGAGGAGATTAAACACACAAACACATATTGTCTCTCCTTGCCTAACAAATAATAAATATTCAATTATTTCAATAGTTCACTTGTATTAGTTGGGTGCATATTTTTTTCTCCAAATTAACACATTTTTTTCTCAGTAAAGGATTCCTTGTTTTCTAAATTGTCATCTAAAATCAATTATCTTACAATGATGGAATATTTTATATTCCTACAACTCCGTGAACTTCAGTGTAGTTTCCCCACATCAGGCTAGAGTGTTGGATTCGGGGCAGAACAGGAAAGATACCTTTGAAAACAGCGTATTCAATTTGTCAGGTTTTGTTGCTTAACAGCATTGTAAACTAAAATCTCGGATACAGACAAATATTACAGACTCCCATCTAGTGTAGTAGCTGAGATGTGTTTGTGAAAGAAAGAAAACACTGTTTGAAGCGACGGGAAGAGAAGAGATTTTTGACAATAAGAGTTTTTTCTGCTTCTACAACAAACATAAACTTCACCTTCATCCTCCAGTGTTTGCACGCATGTCTGTGTCATGCACTCATACAGTTCAGCCTATGTGTGCATTTATATTGTTTCCGAACAATAGCGAAACACTAATTAGGGATATGCCATTTACTGTCTCTAAGCAGTATTGTCTCTAAAGGTGTCTTTGCTTATATGATTGATGTGGCTTTTATTTTGTGTTTGTGTGTGTATGTCTGCACGCACGTGTGTTAGATTGAGATAAAGGGATATTGTACTCAGACTCAAGCTGTGGTGAATTGAAAGGGGGGTGTACGGAGTCATTATGGTCAGTAAGACATCCATTGATCAAACTGTCAAGTATCTATGTGTGTGTATGTGTGTCTGCGTTGTTTCAAGTGTGTATGTGCTCGCCTGATAAGGAAATTGCCCCTTGGCCAATGGGAACACAGAGTCTAATGGCTCAGAAACATCAAGTCAATTAGTGCGTATAACAACAGGCAAAGATACAGTCACTCAGTTACACATTTCCACTCATCAAACACATATTATATTCAACTCCTTTTGTTTGTTGTTGTGTTGTTATTCCTCCTTTTTTTCTGTTCTAGTGTATACACCTACATACAGTGTGATCTTAACATGCATACGCCGTGTCTCATCGCTTACATGCACCAACTAAAAATGAGGTTAAACCTCATGTGAGGAGATCTGATAGGTGGCAATTCCTAAGGGAATACATTTACACATGTGAAGATTTAGTTACATATGGCTACAGATGCTTGCCAACGCAGTCATTTGTTCAGCCTAAAAATGGCGAGAGCTTCTGAATCCCTTCATCAACACTACGCCCTCAAATCTTAACAACACATGAACGCACCCAGCCAGCACACGCATCCGCATACATGCGTTTTACACATGCACCCACAGAGATCTCTCACACAGAGGTATCCGCAATAAAATGGGATTAACTTTGGCTGCAGCTAATCCTGTTTGTTAGTCTGATCTTTCTTTGCTGCACTATATTCACAACTAGCTGCGGAGTTGAAACCCAAATCTGTCAATTTCCACTTTCTCAGGAAAAGCAGGAGAGCACTTTACTGTTAATATCCAAGTGGGGCGTTATTCATTATTATTAGATACTTCCATCCATCGAAAAGGAAATTGTGATCTTAGAGAAAAAACGTAAATAATTCCATAAATATTTTTTTTACTGTTCAGCTATCTTCAAGGTAAAAATTTGAGACTAAAAATTCTGGTTGAGCTCCCAAGGTCAGCTTATGAAAAAGTGCACTGTGGAAAAAAAACAGAATGAGAGAGGCAGTTAGCACTCACATGCTCCAGTGGAGCTGCTCAGCAGTTGATGGTAGTAGACAAGGGTTCTACTCCCAGGTGTGAATGTTTGTAAAAGCAGTTACCAGACACCAAATTGAACTTGTGCAAATCCAACTGCCATTCATCACAGTGCAGCCAGCACCATCTGTTCTTCAAGACGCAAAAAAGGCATGTTTGCAAATTGCATAGATAGATAGATAGATAGATAGATAGATAGATAGATAGATAGATAGATAGATAGATAGATAGATAGATATTAGATGAAAATTTGATATATTTCAGCATGGTGTACAGCGTGTCCTTAAAAGATTTAAGGATACTGCACAAGTGGAGGACAAAAGAAGAAGTGGCAGCATCAACAGCAGATGAACAGTATCTAAAAGTCATGTTCTTAAGAGTTAAGAAAAAAACCAGTAAAGAACTGACACCAGACTAGAGAGATGCATATGGTCCCTCAATTGGTTCACTTATTACCAACATCCAATGAAGAGCTTTCAATGTCCTTCAAGAAACTTGAAGAACTATTCCTGAAGTCTATTCAAAGAAATTACAAGGAAGCTTGCCTAAGAGAGTTCAGGCTGTGCTGAAGAATAAAGTTGGTCATATCAACTATTCACTTTCAAGTGCGTTAGAATTGTTCAAACTCTGTTTTTGCCTCACCTTCTGTGTATTTCCATGTAGGTTAGCACACGTTTCAATAGATCGCTGCATTTGTTTTGCATTTTCCTTGCAAACTATAAAGGAATGAGGCATGGCTCTCAATTTTTGCGCAATACTATATTTGTTGTATTTTACCTGTTTTATGTGGAGTTGCACTGGATTCTGTAGAGACAAGATTTTCTGCAAGTATGTGTGTGAAATGAATAAATCTGTTTGAGAGAGCTGTATATGAGTAGCAACTGGAAGTCTGCGCAGCACTGGAATAACTGTGATAGGTTGTTAATACCTACACAGCTGGTAACGAGCCAGTCATTGTGAATCATGCTAGAAATCTGAACCAGTCTAGAGATAACAAAGGAAACAAAGGTCATAAGCACAGAAAGATTAGATCGACACAAAAGACAAAGATGAGATAACAGAGGTAACCGTGCAACACAGACAGTGAATTTTAATGATTGTGTTTTTATGCATTTTGCTTGTTGGCTCAATGTGAACCATCAAAACTTTAAGAACTGTATATTTAAAATAATGGTTAGAATGAATGCATTTGAATTTAGCCAGTGGTGTATGCATTTCTTTTGGAAGAATAGCCCTTTAGCTTTGAATAAGAAATCTATATAAACGCAGCTTCTGTCCCCTGTTCTGTTTGACCTGGTTTATCTAACTTCTGGCTGGCTAAGCCTTGCAGCTTTCTCTATGATCTTGTCTAAATTTACATCTCTCTACATGCCCCTCTAATCGTGACTGAGGAGAAGTTCTCATTGCTCCTGATGAAAGAGTAAGAGGTCGATCAAATGCAAAACAGGCTCTCTTAAGCTTCCTTTGCATCACACATTGCTCTGTCTTTGTGGCCTCCAGCTTAAAACAACACTAGGATGGTCTGAATGCAGCACTCTCATGAAAATCAATGATCAGATTCTGGCATTCCTCCAAAAAAAAAAAAAGTTTAGGTAATTAGTGCGTATGAGTGATTGTGTTCAGCTATAATAATGATAGCAAGACAAATCTGTGGGTTGGTGCATCTGGGATTGAGGGGCGTGTAAGGAAAAACAGATTCACTGGCTGATAGTATAGAAAGATGTTTATCCTTTAACGTCCCAGATACATTAAAGATGTGGTATAAAATATGTTTGTCAGCATAAATCACTGTCAGGTTTGATGCATGCTGCAATAAAATCCAAACACAGTGAGTCTTAACTGGAGTAAGAGATTATAGAGAAGTAGCAGCTATCAGATCCACCAAAACCACAGGTTTCACTTTAGCTTGGTAAGCACAAACTTTAAACCGGCTTCCAAGAAAACATGCTGCACTCATTGATATTCTGCATTTAAAGGTGCCATGCAGAGTTTTGGAAGACCAGTACTAAAACAGAGCAAGCATTATGAAGAGTTTTGTTCACATGGTACCCACATCATATGAATGAGTGAGCAGCACTATAACCAGTGTTCTTCTGTGACAGTCAGTGACAATAACTTTAAAAAAAGCAGTCCTCTACCCACAAATGCAATAAAAAAGAAAATAAATTGCAAGCTAAAATATAGCTAGAACATAAACAAGGCCCAATTTCTCCAAATTATTTTACTTTAATTTTAGTTTATGGACAAGAAAAATACACACAGCAGCTTCAGTGTCATAATTTTGCTGAAACTATAACAATTATAACAGAACAGAACAGAACAGAAGTCTGATGGCAATCTCATCTTACCAAGTAAGAATCTAGCTCTATTTGAGTAAAGTGATTGTTAAAGTACATCAGCTGCAGTGTTCTATTTAAACTTCTTTAACCTGCCTACAGAGGCTGTATCTCCTGCAAGCCACTTTGAAACCAACTTCTGTTTATTGTGAAGCCTTTCTACTAATCTGCTTTAGACTTTCTGCGCACATACATAACATGGTGGGAACGACCCAGAACAAAACAGAGCCATATAGTCAAACATAAATAACCATCTTTTGATTATGGTGATTCTAACTGAAATGAAATGGTTTCAGTATGCATACAGAGAGAAAGTCAGGCATCTTCATTCAGCCCTATGAAAGCTTATGAAAACAAGCTGTCAGGCTCTTGTAATGTAAATTAGCTGCATATAATGATGAACTCATGAACACTCATTTTAGGGAATAGCTTTTAGACTCTGTTCTATCATTGTTTTAGTTTCGTTCAGTTCAGCCTGTAATTTTCTTACTCATTTTAATATTGTACTTAAGCATTTTTCTTTTCTAATGCCTTATATTGCTGTTGATATCTTTACATGAACTTTACAACAACTTTATACGTTTACACGGACCATCTACTGGAGACAAACTGAAACAGAAAGAAAATTACAAACAAAATTGGCTAAAATATCTATAACATGGTTTCTAAATTTATGCAATGTGCAAAAACAAAAATCTCTCTGGCACACAGAAGTTATCCTAAAGAGAATGGAGGTCATTTCCAGCGAGTGTCCATTCTTATTTTTCTCAATGATAGCAACAAAATCAGCAATATGTTTGCATTCCGTCTAGGCCTTTAGTCCCTCACAGAGGCAGGCTACTGTATATTAAAACCATTACTTAAACTTTAATATTCAAAGAGGAACTGTATTACTTACTTGAACGAGCTCCTAATGACTTGAATGGTTGGGTGCGTTGCATGACATGCTACTTTAGGGAGCTCTTGGAATTTGTTTGATTAATACATAATGTGCCATGATAGGCTCTTTGCGTAGCATCACTAACGTTTGCGTGGCTGGGAGGGAAACAACAGCTATATCTGTTTACAGGATTTGGAGAATACCAGTGAAGCCTTTTCTGGCTGGAAAGGGAGCTGTTCAAGCTGATACATTTCCTCAAGTGATCCTACATCGTCAAGTGTGTTTAGGGAGTTACAAAAAGATCAATGGAAGCTGATAAGCAGTCCTCATGAGGCTAGAAGCTTGAGATCTAATAAGACACATTAGCATAAACATAATGAATCTCCAGAAGAACTTCTCTTTAAGTTACTTTGTTTATTATAAAGACAATGGATTTGACAAGGAAAGTAGCTGGATATGAGGATTCATGAAAAACCTCACATATGGTTCTGGAAATTTTCTCCACGTTTTCCTTTATTCGCACTTAGCTAATAGCAGCTGTAGCTAGCTAGCCAGTTTCTTCACTTCCATCTCTTTGCTTTTCATTTTATTGTGTGTCACACAATCTGATTTCCTATTGGCATTTACAAATTAAAATCAGACAGAAGTCACATTTAATATCAACTTCAAATTTGGTTTGGATCCTGTATGCAAACATTGCTGGTGGCATGACAAGATGTCGAGCAGATTCTCATGAAGAAGACTGACCTGTTAAATCTTCTGGAAAAAGAGGTTTTGTTATCAGTGAAACTATCGGCTCTTTCCTGTAACTGTGATCAGGGACATAAAAGGTTATAAAACACTGGTTTGAAGGTTGTTGGGCTCAGTACCGAAAAGGCTGCTTACTGCTGTAACTGGAGTAGCTGTAGCATTTGCCGTGCTTCATTTCTCTTGCATCAGATATGGTAGAGTTGCTGCGAATGTTCAGAACAGGTTCATTAAAAACAGTGTTTACTTACTCATTGATATAAGGTTGTTATTTTAGTCTCTAATTTCACTAGGTGGAATTAAAATTGTAAGTTGTGGCTGAATTTTCTAATCGCCCTCTGGCTTTGTGATAAGGATAAGAAGACTTATTGTATTTCAGAACTCTCCCATGTGTCTGTTATCCATAAAGCCGAAGGTCCCTCATTTTGCTTCGTGGTTTTGCAGCTGACACTCACTAATTTTTTTTTTCCTGGTGAAAAATAGCCTTAGGTTTGTGGAGGTAATGAGGATGTGCATATTCTCTCCTTTTTTAGTAGGGAGCACCATGCAGAAATAGAAGGTACATGTAATATCTGGAAAAAACATGCTTTAGTAGAAATGACAGAAAAGTTTAGCACAGGTTCTCATTATAGTTTTTCTGATTGCTCAGGCAATCTCTTTGAAAATATAAGCAATTTTTGCAAAACTCTATACACTAACCACTAAACTTTGCACAACAACAGTAAAATATTATCCAGCTCTTGGAAAATCAAATAATTCTTGGAAAAAAAGTCCTCAAACTGTTGGGGAAAAAACAAAACCAAAAAGCATTGTTTTTGCATCAATATATCACACACAAACCACACCAAAACATGTGGCGTTTGCTTTTTCTGTCTGCAGCAGCTTTTAATAAAGTTTTGGGTACAACACACAGGTATCAAAATGTGTGACATGGTTTCACTGCAAACAGGGGAAAAAAGACATCAAAATATTTGTAGAAAAAAGTATGTCAAAATATTGTGAAACTCCTTAAAACGGCACCTAAGAAAAACAAATTATGAAACTATTATTATTACGTTTTTATTATTCATTTTTCAACAGATTTTTGCTTCAGATGAACTTTAATAAGATTAATGAACTGCTCAGAAAATTTAAATGAACACTCTGAAAACACATCATATGTGGTAAAAACCATCATGCAGATATCTATACTGATATGGACCGGGTAATGTGTTAAGAACAAAAGAATGCCACATCATTTGACAGAAATAAAAATTATCAGCCTACAGAGAGCTGAATACTGACAACCAAAGTGAAAAAATTATGTGGCAGGCTAGTCCATTTTGCAGCAACTCAAAATGTCATTCAGTAATTTGTAAGTGCTTTACAACATCGGTGTATGCTCCTAATGAGACGACAGACGGTATCCTGAGAAGGGCATCATTGAGTTCCCGGACAGTCTAAGGTGTAACCTGATGACGTCGGCTTGACCAAAACATGACATCCCAGAGGTGTTTTATTGAATTTAGGTGAGGCAAGCCCGGGAGGCAGTCAATGCTGTGCTCCTTCATACTCCAGGAACTGCCTGCATACTCTCGCAAAATGAGGCCAGGACTTATGGTGCACCAGGAGAAACCAAGGATCTACTACACCAGGATAACTGACAATGGGCCCAAAGATTTCATCTTGTTACCTAAAGGCAGTCAGGGTGCCGTTCGCTAGCCTGCATTAACCCACCACCCAACAAGTCATGCTGAACAATGTTACAGGCATTATAACATTCTCCACAGTTTCTCGAGACCTTGTCTGTCACATGCTCAGAGTAAACCTGCTCTTTTCTGTGGTAAGCACAAGATGCCAGTGATGGACATACCAATTCTGGTATTCTATGGCAAATCCCAACTGGACTCAATGGTGCTTGGCTGTGAGCCAAGGGCCAAGTAGAGGGTGTCGGGTGCTCAGGCCACCCTCATTAATTCTGTTTCTGATTGTTTGGTCACAGACATTCATACCATGCAGGAGGTCATTTTATAGAGCTCTGGTAGTGCTCACTCTGTTCCTCCTTGCATCCTTGTCCCATCTTGCTGATGGGGTAAGGACCTTCTACAGCTCTGTCCAGCTCTCCTAGAGTAACTGCCTGTCATCCAGAATCTCCTCCATCCTCTTGAGACTCCGCTGGGAGACAGAACACACCTTCTGGCAATGGTATGTATTGACGTGCCATCCTGGAGGAGTAGGACTGCAACCTCGGTAGGGTCCAGGTCGTCTCATGCTACCAGCAGAGACACTGACCCTAGCCAAATGCAAAACAAGTGAAAAAAAAAACAGTCATACACATGAGGAAAAAATCATTTCAGTGTTTTCCCTCCATCTGTAAAACCATTTATGTTTTGGGGGTTGTCTCATTGTTGCCTCTCCAAGGCATATGTTGTTTATTTTTATGAACACCAAAGCAGCTGAAACTGATTAACAGCCCCCTCTGTTTCTTAACTGACCAGATCCACGTGCCAGAAGTTTAACTGACTTGACGCTATACGCTGATTAAAAAGTGTTTGTTTAATTTTTTTGAGCAGTGTACATTTAAATGGCTGGTTGGCTGAAGTTTCTTTGCTGGTTTGAAGTCAGTTTTAGATTGAAACTGAAAATCACTCAAGCAAAACTAAATATGACAAACAGAATTCAACTTCTTCTTTTCAGACTCTTCAGGAAGTCAACTTTGTGTACCTACATTTAATATTGATAAAGCTTTCCTCCCATGTTCAGAGTGTTCTAGCTGAGGTGAAGCACATGATATAATAGGTACAGACCATGCAGAAATGCTGCTCACACCATACACTGTATTAGACTGGACTGTTTCAGCCAGCAAGAGCAGTGAGAGGAGAGTACAAAAGAAGAACAGAACTTCCTCAAATCTCTTCACTTCAAGGATTCTGCTGTCCAAAGTTTCTCTAAAATCATTGAGGGTTTTTTTTTTTTAAATCAAAACAATTTGTCACATTAAAGTAGTTGATAGTGACAAGCCCACAAAATGCCCACTGTCTTCCTCCCCACCCCAGCTTTTTAGAGTGTCTGAAGTTTGTTTCTTTTATTAGCACTCTTTCCAGCTACAGACAGATGTTTTCAGGGTTAAAAAAAAAAAAAAAGCTTTTGAAAACCCAGAAAAAGTTATTATACTGGGGCATGTAGCAGCTCACAAATCAAATGTTTTCAGCAGGACTATAGAAGATAAATAATATGTCTAATTGCAAAAAAGCAAAATGAAGCCTAATTAAATAAAAGCCTTTTGGCTCACTTGATCTATGACCTCATGAAACATTTACTGATGTTGCTAATTTTAAGTCCAGTTAAATACAACAAGATATTCTTTTTGTTAAATAATGATACAACATAAAGCAGGGCATCCTTTAGGGCAGTGTTATCTTGACAATTAAGTCAATCCCATTTGACGATGCAGTGTCCTTGGTTCATCTCTTTGCTTTAAGAGAGGACTTCTTAGGCAGTGGCCACATCATGGTGGATGTCTATCCATCCATCCATCCATCCATCCATCCATCCATTTTCTTCTGCTTCTCAGATTCAGCATCATGGGGGGGCTGGAGCTTAGCCCAGCTGCTATAGGGAGAGAGGCAGTGAACGCTCAGCAAATCAATTTAGAATCTAATCCCATGCATGTTTTTAGGCTGTGGAACATGTGCACGGGAAGAACATGAAACACCATACAAAAAGCTCTCAGGTTGGATTTGAACCCAGGAGCTTCAACGCTGCAACACTGTGCTGCCCCATAGTCGATATATCGTTCCTTTATATACTAGGACTCGGGAGTTGTTGGAGACAAAAATGGAGCTTAAATAGAACTATTGTCACTTATTATCAACAGTGAAATGTATGTTAAATCCTCACACAAGCCTAGAAATGAGTCAATGGGAATTGTCAGTTACCTGGAAAAGTACATATTCCATGACCAGTTGGCAGATGGTTGTTGTCACAAGAGGTACATGTATGCAGTGCTGTGTTTAACACCTCCTTGCGATCGCTCCAGTCGCTAGTAGTCAGCCCTAGTTTGCATGGCAGGCATCAACTTGGCTGTAGAAGTTAAAGTTGCGCTGGTGAAGACGGCTTAGAGATGAGTTAGCAGCCATCTGGCAATAATCAGTGGCTGGCAAAAAATGTGGATTCCCTTGAAAAACTGCAATGCAATGTGTAAACAGAGACCTTCAAAGCTGCACCTTTTGAAATGTCTTGCAGCATAAGGACCAGCTTTTACTTTGAGAGCAGTTGTTCTCCAGTTTGGTTTGCATCACGCTTTTTCAAGTGTCACTACAGCTTGGAGAGTAAAATAACAGACAAGTCAGTGCCATTTATGCGAACTACAGCTAGTTGTGGCAGTCTGCTTGCAACCAAAGCAATCACAAGGCGCAGCACTCTCTTTCCAATCAATTTCACCCAGCATCAACCAGCAACCGCTTGCAAAAACCCATAGTTGCCAGATGGTCGCTAACTGGTATCTAGGCTATTGTAAATGTGGTTTAGACAGATACAAATAGGAACTCAAATGTTTCCTAATGTTGTATCTGCTGTTTTGCTGGTGTGTTAGCATGCTAACATAAAATGAATACAGCAAGTAGCTCTTTAAAACCAGCTGCTTAACACTGTGAGAGTGAGCGTGTTTTACATGTCATTATATAATTGCATTTGAATTTCTGCTTGTTATTTCACAGTACTACAGGTTAAACAGTGCTAATAGCTCTAGGCTAAGGGTCAGGACTGTGGCGTCATTAGTAGAGTTAGTATATAGTGTTCACGTGAAATAACACACATAAAGCAAAAACTGCATGGTGATACTTTAAATAAAATGAAGCTTTGCTGTTATTTACAATGCATTTTGTGATTTGAGACAGGGAGCACAAAGAGAGGCTACAGACAGCATTACATGTATTTGAAGATGTCAGACAGGAAGACAGGAGCACAGCAAAAAGCAAACATATAATGCATGAGAGACATACCTGAGCTGGAAATGAATTTCTGTGTACACACAACCTACACATTTGTAGACATTACTTGGCTCCATGCGAGAAAATAATTGTAATCTAAACCTGAAATCTGAAACCTGTACTGTAAGTGTGACAAATATGGGGAAAAAAAACAAGGGGGATCAGGAAAGAGGCAAAGACTTTTTCACAGCACTGTACACAGAGCCTCAAATTAGGTGCATTCATGATATGATGACGTGGCCCTTTAGTGTTGAGCGTCACCATTTCAACAATCTGGCTTTAAGACCTTAATATTTTTAAATCATATTATGCTGACAGTAAACACATTCACAAATAATGTTCTGTGTAATCAAATTCCCACAAGCGAGCACGCAAAAAAATTGCTAGGAGGTTTTCTAGCATAAGAGTGCTGGTTATAGTCTCTAGGCAAATAATGAAGCTGCCATTTATAGGCTGCTGTGTGCTCTGAACTAGATGGGCAAATACAAAAAGGGGGAACAACAGAAGATTTTCATTCTGGTCCTCCCTAATATGGATAATCCAGTCATGAATGTTTCCTTTATAGTCTTGCAATAAAATTCAGCAGGGAAATAATGAGTGACTTCAAAGAATAGAGGAAATAGAGGCATCTAAGACTGGTGTGGATTCCCAGTTTCATGTGCATTTACAGTATACAATATATTCACTCGCGATCCATCACAAAGCTCACATCTTACAGTCTAAATTCGCTTTAATGGAATAAGAAATATTTTTATATTTCACAACAAAGATGGCTTTTTAAAGTGCCATCTGCCATCCTGAGAGAACAACTAACTACAATGCAGCCAGGCCCAGACCAGACAGCCACAGGAACAGACACATTATTATTGCTACTGGTTAATTGTTGCTCTCTGGTGACATCTGCTGGTAGAAACAAATAATCTTTAAAGAAAACTAAAATTACTGCTTTAGTTAAGAATTTAACCAATCAGCTTCAACATTTAAACCAAAGCCAGGTAAAGTGTGTAACACTGACCATGTGATAAATGTGTGACAAGTCTGAAATTAATCAAGCATAAAATGCTTCCTCTAAAACTATTTTTCTGTTTAGTTAATAAATGTAATAAAAGAATACTACTACTACTAATAATAATGTGCTTTAATATTTTTTCTTTAAAAAAAAAGAAAAACTTTCTTGATCCCAAAGGGAAATTCACCTGCACGGATTAAATTTTCTGATTTACAACAATATTATGCTAAATGTGTTTATGCTGTTTTAGTAATCAGTTGAACCAATTAAAGTACATACATTTTTACAATCTTTCTATGAAAACTGTGTACATCCTACTGATTGCACTACCTATATTTAACGGCTGCAGTCACAAGCTGTCCTTGCCGTTTCCTTCTTCTAATATTAAAAGATAAAGAATTGCTAAATAGGGACTTTCAGCCTCATTTGCTTGTGACCTTTTACGGGAAAAGTTGTTTCTTGGTGGTTCGCAGTTCTACCAAAGACATGGATCCCCGCCAAACTTCTGATGCTTTCATTTGAATCATTGCTTTGGGCTACAAGGTCAAATTCCTGGTCAGAGAATAAGCCAGAATAAGAAGTTATAGAAAAATCTAAAACTTAAAATTGTGTTTAAGCGGCATGTTATGCAGCAGGGTTTCTTTTTTCTTCTTTTCTTTCTTCTTCCATATGCCATTAATCATCTCATTACCCCACAAATTTGTCATCGACCCTTGGGGAAGACCAGATCTCAGAGCTGTATTTATCTAACTGCACCTGAACCAGTTCCAGCAGCAAAAGGCTACTCAGACACATCTGTGTCAGCAATGTCTAATAAGGGCATTTTACTAATTTGCAGGTATTTTGTTAGTCAAGAACACACATGTTAATCGTCTTTGCATTCCATGTAGATCACAAAAGTGGATTTTTTTTATTTCATTTACCTTTGTACATTTTTTACACAACTTGATGTTCATTGAATTGGTTCTCTTTGACTGTCTTGTACTTTAACAGCCCCTCCTGCTAAAGTCTGTTGATCTGTCTTCACCTTGACAAATTACACCTTCCCTTGGTTTTCGACTCTTGCTTGCCATCTGTTCACAGGTTTAATGCAGACCGAGTTAAGCGCCTCTGTAGTCAAAGCACGTGGGCTTTACTTATGAAAAGTTGTTACTTACAGCGGATATCTTGACAACCCTCCCACATTTTTATCACAGTCGCTGTGTCAAATATTTCTGTATGTATCATGCTTCATTAAACTTGGCAATAGACACGTTTTTTGCTCTAAGTTAGAGTTACAAAGTAAATGTTGATAGCACAGTGTAACAGCGAGTGAATAAGGACGCAGTAGTCATTTAAATTCTTTTTCTCAAGACTCACTTTAATTATGAACTCTCCCGGGAAAGTTAAGGCTCGATTGCACTTCCAAAACAGGGAGGAGCTGACAAAGTGGACGGTGGATGACTAACTGGAACTCTGCACAAGATGGCAAATGACCAAGCAGCTCAGTCAAATCATAATACCGGTCAAATGATAATGCAAAACATGTTAGGTAGGAGCGATTTTAAGCCTAGTGCTTCTGCAGTTTCAGTTCTAAATGGAAAAGTGTGATGATACTGCTAAAAAAAACATAAATAGGTACATATACTGCAATACTAATATAAACCAGATAGCTTAAATGCCTTGCTGTTAAAAAAAAAAAAACAGTTGCTTGTTAAGGCCTCTTGAAATAAACATTTGCTGTCAAATATCAACTCGGCTTTCTTTTGTAACAGCAGTTCTGACGACACCAGCTCCTTTCATTCAAAAAGGAACACAACCTTTTTCTAATGAAATGACAGACATGGGTTGTTAAACCTGATGTACATACACTAGTTAGAAAAGTTAATGACTTGTGTTCAGTTAAATTTTACACACATTGTGACCTTTACATAAGTTACGACTTTAATTTCTAGACAAAGCAGCAGGAGCAGGTTCTCACTTGTTATAAATGGACTGTTTTGTTGCCCAAAGCTTATTCAAAACAGGCAAATAACCATTCCTTGAATTAGATCTGAACATGCTGAAGGTGCTTTCAGTTATTTTTGTATAGTTTCTGTCATTGGAACAAGCTCACCACTGACCTGAGGTCAGTTAGAACTGGGTCTAGATTAAAAAAACTAACTTTTTTATTCTCATAAGTTTACATTTAATTATTCTGTGTATTTGTCTGCATGAGTGGGCATGTATGTTTTTACTCGTGTCTTATTTCTTTGTAAAGTTTATTTTGTTTTTATTCCATTAAGGCATAAAAGACTTACATAGGTTTTTTTATGTTTTTAGTGTTTTAGAGTAATCAAATGTGCTACATAAATAAAGCTGACATTGTTTAGTGATGCAAGAGTGACTGGAAGTGTCATGTATTGTGGAATTTGGGCGCATATGCAGGATGTAGAAACACGAAAGAGTTTAGCAAAAACACAAGTTGAGTAAAAAGTTCAATTAGCTTCTTTGACAGCCAGGGGGCACACACGGTGAAGATACCACTATTTATTTACATGAAGGCAAGAGCAGCGGACACAGCAGAGAGAAATTCAGTTGGTAATATACCATCTATACCACTATACCATCAAATGAAAAAGAAAGGAGTCTTTACACATTTTATATGAATTACCAAGATAACTGACGGCCAGGTGCTGATAATCAAATCATCATGATAGTTTCCAGTTAGCTGGTCTAGAACATTCAGGTGTGTGTTAACAGAAAGCCGTAATCTTCCCAGGAGTTTATGTTACAGCAAACTCACCTCAAGGTCAGACTCTGCAATGCTGAGAGAAACTGCAAAAAAAGAGCAAAAAACCAAGCACCATATCTCTGACACACGACTCATACCCACTGTCAACAAGCACGGTGAAGGACGGGTGATGGTTTGATCATTTGGGCTTGTTTTACATGAGTTTATCATAAACTCCGCTCTATACCAATGTATTCTATAGTCTATCTGTGGGAGACCATCTGTTAACAGCTAAACTTGGCCAAAGTCAAGGTGTTGCAATTGTCCAGACATCAACCTAATTGAAATGCTGTGATAAGACCTTCAGAGAGCTGTGCATAAACAAATGTCTGCAAACAGCAATGAAATTAAGCAATGTTATAACAAAGAGTGGGCCATGTGGAGATAATGAGCATCAATCTACACTCTAACTAATATAAACAGGTTTTAATATTTTTAATATTAGTAATGAATACGATAGTAATAAAAAATAGTACAAAATTATGTGTTTTGGTCTTCAATTTGCAGCCTGGTGCATCTTTTTTATTTCATTTTATTTATTTATGTATTTATGTTTGTTTCATTTTTCAGCGCTCTAACAAAAATATATTTGAAGCTTGAGAATATATACTTGGAAAAAATGAAGAAACTAACCGGATCCAAATGTGTAAGTCCTGTAGAGGTTTACTCAAAAGACTCAGAATTGTTGTTTCTTTTGTGGTTTTCATGCTGGTGAAGTCTTTGGTTCAAATATAGCACAGTGCAAGCGTAGGTTTTAGGCATGTGTTTCTCTTCAGAAATAGCAGAGCGATCTGTTCTGAAGCCGAACTCTCTTAGAAATTGATCGGGACTTTGTTTGG
The DNA here is from genome assembly GCA_015108175.1 of Pelvicachromis taeniatus. Lineage (NCBI taxonomy): Eukaryota > Metazoa > Chordata > Actinopteri > Cichliformes > Cichlidae > Pelvicachromis > Pelvicachromis taeniatus. The sequence goes on from VURO01012849.1 coordinate 51,317, forward strand.
GGTCTCGGAGGTTTTGGGCTGCCAAACGAATTTTACATCTCAGGTGGAGCTCCATATTTATCCAGCTGCTCTCATGCTAACAAGTCAAGTCATGCTGCGTGCAGCTGTTTAGCAAAGTCAAAGGAAAGAATCGGATTAGCAGCTGGTCACTGTGCTTTCACAAACATTTAACATGCTATTTAACAGATATGATGTTAACTTAAATGTAAAAAAGGAAGCAAAATATCAATTTAATGTCCATTTAATGTGATGTTGGAGAGCTCTGTCTGCTGAGCCAAGAGGCGCAGAGGCCCTTGTATTCTCTGCAGTTTTGCTCTCTCTGTTTTCCTTTTAACCAAGTCTTGTATTTGCATCAGTCTTGCATCACTGTCTTGAATTCCTGCCTTTTTGTCAACTTTCCTTGCCATACTCAGATGTGTTTTCTGATTATTACCTTGTGCATTTAAACGTCAGTCCTCTCATTTGGTCTTTTATGGATGCACAGTTTTTTCCAAAATAGTCTGATAGCATCCAAACCTAATGGCTTCATATCTGAGTGAGCACTACTTTTCAATAAAGTTGTGAGGGCAACCTAATAACATTTATTTTTGTAAATGCATATCTCTTTTTCTGAGCTAATTATTAAGCCTTGCAGGGACATTCGTGTTTGAGCAGAGGCAGTGATTAGTGCAAATCATGGATTAATTATAAGGGCTGGACAAAGTCTGGGTACTCGAAAATTAATTCTATATTAGTATAGCAGTGACTTTTTAAATACATGCAGCACCGATCAGTGAACACTCATTTGTGATGCTGCAATCTTTCCAACATGATGGAGTCATAATTGACATCATGTTGGAAATGATGTGAAGATTTCTGATCAAAGAGGATAGTAGTAAACTTACTATAAGATTGTAAAATGTAGTTTATTCTTAAAACCAGGCTGCACACAGTCCAAATGAGTTTGAAATATGTTTGCACAATAAAACGAAGTCATTAAATGTCATCAAGTGACATTTTCAAAGGTACAATAGTTGTCTAAATATTTAGCTTGAAGCTTAAAGTCAACTCGTTTCCAACACAAATCACCAGTCAGCCATACTGGGTGTGATCTAGTTGTGTAAAGCGCTTTGAGTGCTCAGAGTAGAAAAGCGCTAAATAAGAACCACTCCATTTACCATCAATCTTATACATCAATAACTAAGCTGTGTCTTACCCGCTGAGCCATATTTATTTTGATGTCACCAGTTCCATTTGTTTTCCAGTTGAAGACTTGAAAATAAAAAATGTAGTTAAAGATGAAATATGAAATTTGGTGGTTTTCAAGCTTTATTAACTGTTATGGGAAATTCAATCTGGATAAATGACGGCTATGTGTATGACTCGAAATCACATGACTCCTTTTTGACTTTAAAGCATTTCACTGGAATGCATTCATTTCATGAGTACAAAAGTAAAAGGAGGCTTGGCATATATTTGCTCCTGCCATGGTGAATTCATGATTCATGTATTTAGCATAATACGAGTTGTTGAACTAGTTCTGATCCGCTCTGTAACCAAGCATTCAGAGCTTCCTAATAGCTTTAAAGATGGGCATTGTTATAACTGCAGGTTCTGTTTGCTGACTGCAACCTGATAACATGTACCTGGTAATGAGACATCTCCCCTTCATGTCTAATCTTGTTTCAGGATTACTCGTGTTGATTGTCACTTTTTATTTAGCATCAACATGTTTATTAAAGCTCTTTTTTGTCTTTCCTGAATGACTCCTGTCCTACAGAATGTAACATGAAATGTTTACCTTTTTTTAACAAAATAAACAACTTTGGAGAAGTCAAAAAAAGATTATACAGAGTGTTGTCATGGTCCCCTGTGTCTGCTCGCTGGCCCAGCGCAGCCACAAATGTTTTGGTTTTGACTTTCTCTCTCGCTCACATCACTCTGCCTGGGCAGAGCTCATCACAGGCTTCCACCCTTGGCCCACGCCATTGCAGCTAATTACTCACCTGTGGCTCATCACTCTGTTTGTTGGCCACTTCGTAAGGCAGTGGCTCTGATCTACACATCACTGGACTATTGAGTAAAACACGTTAGTGTAATTGCGGATCTGTAATGTGTCTCGCTGTCCTTTCTCTGGTTGTGACGTTCGTTTCTGTACCTAGATTTCCTGGACCTGTCTTGAACCCTGAACTTTGGAACCCTGAGCGTTAGCGCTGGTAGTTTCACGTGGCGTGTGGAGAGAGGGAGCTGAGCCAGTGTGAAGACCTCGTTTCCCAAACCCCCGTGGATCCCTGGTTTCCGAGTGGTAGGAGGCTCTCTCTCTCTCTTTCTTCATATTGTATTTGTGTCAAATGTGTTCATTTGTTAGTAGCTGTGAGTTTGACCATGGATGGTCATTTCTTACTCAAAACTGCAATTTTATAAATGACTTTACTTGACAACGTACAACTACAGGTAAATGCACAGAATATTAATCACTTGACTTAGAGATAAGAAATCTATCATTTACCTTTATAGACCTTTTGTAGAGTTTTGCACAGTTGTCAAATGGTTAGCAGTTTGCTTCACTGGTAAGAAGATTCTGCCCTCCCATCTGCTGGCAGGTTTGGCCATTTTTGATGTGAGGGTTTGCATTATTTCCATTGTTGTTCTACATTTTTCTGCTGCAGTCCAAAGACGTACATGGTAGGTCATCAGTCTACACACCTAAAGACTCACCAGTTAACCCATCTTGGTTGTGTCCCCTCACACAGCTCAGATAAAAGGTTCACAAAAATAATAGACACCATATGGAGCAGAGTAAATACAATTTACTGTCCACATGGGCATGAATGATTGCTGCTAACCTCTTTGCTTACTTTTCCATTTGTCCTACTGCTTCCTCTAATCTGCCTCCATCTGCCAAGTGAGTGTCATTACTGATATGTTTAAACAGTGCCATGAAAAACGTCCTTTATTGTTCAGAGCAGTCTGACCTGCTCATACTGCCAGGATACCAGAGTTAGCTGCCAGGACACAACTCACGCATGATTTTTGCCTCTTATGCCCAGAAAGTACATTTAATTTGTGAATGTATAGTGTTAGCTAAAAACTGTGAAACACGAATATTGAATAAACAATGAGAGGAGATTGCTTTTCACTAAAATGTCATTCTTATTTTAACACAGAAACATTGCTCATTTGCATTGAGTTTTTAAGTTAACATAGCTACAAATGTTGGTAAGATTTTAAGCAGCTGTCTGCAAACTTTAACAAAGACAATATGTTTTAATCTTGTCTTTCTTTCCCTTTTCTTTTGTTTTCTTGGCTAGTTTCTGTTCTCTTTTTCACTAAAGGAACTGATGGGTACCTCTAACCTAGAGATTCTTATAACCTCAGTTCTGTTTAGCTGTTTCTTTAGATTATCCAGGGTATGAAAATCTGGTCATGGTCCCTGCGTCTGCCCGGTCGGCCCAGTGAGGCTACATGTATTTGTTTTGTTTTGTCTCTCCCTCTCTCCCCTGCTCGCAACACTATTCCTGGGCGGAGCTCATCATGGGCTCCCGCTTTTGGTCCTCTCACCTGTGAGCAACCTGAGGCTCATCATCCTGGTTACCAGCCACTTCTTAAGGCAGTAGCTGTGAGCCCTTTGTCACTGGACTATTGTGTAACATCCGATTGATAACATTTCAAGGGCTCTTTGAGGTTTGGTATTCAGTACTTTGTTCATACTGCTTCGCCGTGACAGGTCCTACGTTTAGATTGGCTCTAGATTACAAAAGTCATGGTCATAGTCTTAACAAAGCCTGTGTGTGTGTGTGTGTGTGTGTGTGTGTGTGTGTGTGTGTGTGTGTGTGTGTGTGTGTGTGTGTGTGTGTGTGTGTGTGTGTGTGTGTGTGTGTGTGTGTGTGTGTGTGTGTGTGTCTGTATGCCTGTGTGTGTGTGTGTGTGTGTGTGTGTGTGTGTGTGTGTGTGTGTGTGTGTGTGTCAGTCAGTATGCATATGTGACTGTGTGTGTGTGTGTCAGTTAAATGACCATCCCATAAAACTCCTTC
>VURO01012852.1:7247-20965 GCA_015108175.1 Pelvicachromis taeniatus
AAACTTTTCCTTAAAACCACTTTGACAGAGGAGACACACCCACACCCACAGTGGAAATTCAGCATCTCTCTGTGCCTGTCTCGCTCGCCCTCTCTCTCCTCACACACACACACACACACACACACACAAAGAAATCTAAATGACTCTTGCATGTTTTAAAAATGCGGGCATGCCAAAGGCAGGAAGGCAAAAAACTCCCAAATATCCCCAAAGAATCACTTCTGTTAACACTGCACAGGTGATATAGTCACTTTGAAAGTCACTGAAGAAAGTGTAGTCTTTGCATAATGCCCAAGAAATATTTAATAACAATAACAACTCAGGAAAGTGATGACAAGTCTCCTCAAACATAATCAGGCTAATAAAAAAATCGAAATCTGCCATTGGACCCGGTTTGAGCTTCGCTTTTCTCTACTCACCATCTCCAGGAATGATGCGTAGCGTAACTGTGTTTCCAGCCTCCTTGATGAGGTTGACAATGTCCGAGTGGGACTTGTTGGTGATCGAGCATCCATTCACAGCCAGGATGCGGTCGCCGACTTTCAACTTCCCACAGCGGTCTGCTGGGCTTCCCTCAATGATGCGTCCTATTTTGTGGGGCATGGCCACACAAGCATTTCCAGCTATGGTCAGCATTGATGTGGATGTGTATGAATGTGTGATTGAGTGTGTGTTTGTGCGTGTAAATGTTGGGGGAATGTGTTTGGTGAGAGGGAGGAAAACAGGAGGGAAAAGTGGGGAAGGAGCAGAAGAAGAGGACCAAGAAGGGTTAAGGTTAATTGACCCGCAGCCAACAGTCAGGCAAGCAAAAGTCACTGAGAAAAAGAAGAGGATAATATGCAAGCACTGGAAAAGAAGGATCAATTTAAATGTGCACTGCAAAGGAATAGGAGGATTTGTCTTACTATTTCCTCTAAACAGGTTTTTCAAACGATTCTCAGAGTCTAAAAAAAAACCTTACGATATAACAGCTCTGTTTCATCTACATCCCAAACACCTGCAACTGCAGAAAGTTAGACTCTGCAAACATACATCAGCGCTGACATCTCACCAGCTACCCTGAAGTCTCTCGGTTTCTTTCACTCTGCAGGCCGACATCAGTCACTACAGACCGACGCGCCCGATCACTCATTACTCTCACCACCCTCTCCCCTCCTTGCTTTGCATTATTATTCTTCCATCCTTCCCGCTGCATTCGCACTTTTAACACACAACAAACTCATCTGACCCCGACCCGTTTCTGTCCCCCTGAATAAACCTCACCAACTAGGACTGTGAGATATCAAGAGCAGCAGAGAGATGAATCTTTCTTTATATGTTAACTGAAATGAAATAAAGCTCATCTACTAGCCCATGCTTTCTGCTTTGGCCTGTGAAAAGGAGCTTCACTTAAAAAAAGAAAAGAAAAGCTAAGCATTAACAGACCTTTCCAGTGCTGTACACCCACACAGGGAGAGAAGAGCACGGTGCAATGTCCTTCTAGTGTAGGTAGGAAGCCATGGCAGCGGGCAAAGAGCGTACGGATAGAAAAAAAATTACAGCGCTACGAGTTTGTAAAAGCAACGCTGAATCTGATTTACTTGCGTGGCTGTGCAATATCAAACCGAGAAAAACTACACCATTCACCAGCTAAGCAATGAAAAAGAACCTCAGAAAAAGAAAAGAAATAAAGATAAAGTTTGAGTAAGCGAATATCTCTAATCATATGCTGGAAAATAAATAGAGCCCATTCACATTGATCATTTCCCCTATTTATCTTTCTTGCAGTGCTCATTCTCATTAAACTGCTATTAGGCTTTTAGTGCCAACCTGCTCCGCACAAGCCATTTAAGTTCAGCTGAATAATACAAGTGGCTTTATGTAAGACCTACTTCACTTGTGATCAATTATGAAAGCCTTGTGTGAGTGTGAGCAGCAGCTGCAGGCGAAGAAAGGGTTTCAGTGTCTTGGTTTGACAGGCTCAGATGAAAATGAGAAAGAAGAACCACTTCTTTGAAGAGTGTTGATATTGATCTGGTGGGACTGTAAATAGCCAGAATGTGCACTGGCTGTCAGGCTATTTAGCGTTCAGTGGTTTTTATATAAGGATTCAAAGGATTCCCGTAGTGCAGACGAGAAGATAAAAGGCCCCGGTGATGAGGAAAAAGCCAAAGTGTGATTCGGGTTTTTGCTGAGTAGAAGTGATTTCTGAAATAACAGCATGTGCCGCCATCAGCGGGTGCTTATGCTTACCGAAGGTGGTGCCGGCTTCGGGCCTCGACACAGAGGAGACGATGACGAAACCAAATCCTTCGTTCTCGCCGCGGCGGATCTCTACGTCGTAGGGCTGCAAAGCGGACGAGACAACAGCGGGGGTGGCGATGGGTGGCTGAGAGGAGGTGGTGGCAGCCGCAGTGGCGACCACAGCGTTGCCGCCGCCCCCGCCCCCGGCGCCTCCTCCTCCACCACTGCCGATGCCAGAGGTGGAGCCGCTGCCGGAGCTCACCGTGTTGAGGGAGTTCTGGCTGCCCTGCGGGGTGCGCTTCCCTATATCTTCTGTGAGACTGGGCGCCTGGGTGCTGCTGTGGTGCGAGGACGCCGGCGATGGAGGCATGTCTCCCTCTGCTTTAACTACAAATGGCAGGAGGAGGAAGATACGGTGAGAAAGATGCATAGATGAGGTGAAGGAACAAAGTGCAAACAAGAGGGTGAGAAAGCACACATGAAGAAGAATGAGAAATTCAAGACACAATCATGTAACCAAACAGGGTGAGAACCTAATGTAATGACAACAAAGCTGTACACAAAATATGAGAACACCCTTAAACGTTACGTGAGCAGTACAATATAAAACGACGGTAAATAAAAGCCATTTAGCTCCTCTAGCACACCTAGTTTATCTTATGATTAAAAAAAAGACAGCTTTGGAAGAATCTCTCCTCTCATCTGTTTCCAACAAAGGATGAACCGAGGACGTGGTCTGCCTGCTCTATCTGGACATTTCATTCCACATTTCATTTCCTGTACAGCTGCTCAAGGAAGGCGCCTCATATTCTCGACACTCTGAGGCAGACAGGGAGCAGCAATGCACTAATGTCTGGCTGCCGTCACTGGGCCGAAGGTTGGCCACCCTCTCCATCATATTTATGGGCTTTTTTTTCCTTCTTTTTTTTTTTGTAAAGCAGCAGAGCTGTGCTGACCGGAGTGAAGTCAGCCGTGGGGCGTGGGTGTTAGATCGTGGTAGCGGCTGACCACTTCTACACCCACACTAATTCTAGGAAGGCGAGGTGCTGACCCTGTATATATTATGAAGGCCTCCGGGCTCCTAATGGAAGTTTGACTGACATAAATGTGGCTGTTGGTAAAGCAGGGAGTGCATTTCTAAAACTGAGCAGTGTTTTACTGTAACAGAAGCTGCAACACCATGATACAATCAAGTATAAATGAAGCCATCTGCGACTGAGCTCAAAACTGATTCAATACACATTTAAATTCACTGATAAAGTGAAATGTCATCATGTTTACACTATATGTAAACAACCTGATCAGTTAGAGATCCTTATTTTGGTCAACAAAGCTACCAGCTTATCTTCCTTTTAAACAGTGTGTGTGAAGCTTTTTGAAATTGGATCCTGGCTGTTTGTAATATGGATGAAATGAACTGACTTAAACTGCTCTGATTGGTTGCACTGCAGATGGATGTAGCCGTTTCTCTTTTGCAGTATGTCTTAAAAGTACTGCAGTGTTTTGTGTCACTTCTTACTATCAAGGTAAACGTCAGCTTCATCAGTTAAATCCGTAGAATTGAAGAATAAATGGGCGGGCACATTCCAACGGTGCTATATTTCATCCATCTGTGTATTTTGACATAACCACACGTTGGTGGGTGATGTATCAGAATCAGTTTTGCTTTCAGTATCTTACAGAGACACTTTGCCATGTGGACTGGAGTAAATGACCTAACTCTACGTCCTGAGCCACAATAACCGGTATTCTTGGACATCAGTAGAAAAAAACCTCTCTTGGACTTCTTAGGAGGTCTTTAAAAAGCTTAAACTACTCCTCCATCTTGACCTGCTTGCTTCTTACCAGCGTAAGTGGTTTTGCGTCGCACTGTGAGGTTGACATGGCCTTGCTTGGCAGCCTGCTGCATCAGCTGTACCACCAGTTGGTGCGACTTTCCCACCACCGCCGTTCCATCCACGCATATCAACTCATCTCCGGATCGCAGGCGTCCATCTTCATCTGCAGCCCCGTACTTGACTATGTGGCCGATGTAGATCTGAAACGCAGCAGATGAATGAGGCTGCCGCGCGTTCAAAAGCACACGTCGGCAAAGAGCGCGCCGCTATACGTTACACCGTAGCTTTGCAAAATAAATGCATGGAAGGCGATCAAGCGATATTTTAAAAAGAAAAAGTATGACATTAAAGTGCATGACCTATAAAAATGTGTCGATTTTCTGAGCGGCCATAAACTTGGCATGCGGCACAGCTACAATTTCAACTTCAGTATTAAATCTTTACTATTCTCTCAAGCCTGAAACAGTAGTAACCCAAGCCAAGCTCTGAAATAAATCATTATTTTTTTTCTTCCCCTTCAAGAAAAGAAGGGGAGGGGGGGGCACGCAGTGCAGGCTAGAGTAAACAAGAACAAACAACTTTGACTCTTTAAAGGAAAAGAAAAAAAATGGTGTGTGTGCAGGGTTTTTTTTTTTTTCTTCCCCGACTGGTTGAGGCTACATTGGTCAGATCAGAGAGAAGCAATCACAGATATGAAATTGTTGAATTCCAATACACAAGCATGGGAGTGCACACAAGGGGAAGATAAGCAGGAAAGAAAAAAACACTGTTGTGTTGAGACTGTTGAAAGAAAATGCTATAGCTGCTGCTCCCACTAGTGCTGGGAATATAGCATCCTTTTCATCATTCAAGCTACACAATCTTGTCAGTTTATCCATTTCTTTGGAGATGTATAGTGAAAAGTGAGGAAATTGAAACGCAAACTGGAGACATTTCAGCCGTGAGATTGAAAAAGATTGAGGGAGAGAGACTCACGGGCTCTCCTGGCTCGTTGCCTCCGAGGATCCTGAAGCCGAACCCCGTGTCCTTCCTCCACAGGAAAATGTCCTGCTCCTGGAAGTCTGGAACTGTGAAATCAACAAGCTGCCGTAAACACTCACACACGCACAAGCACAGTCGGCCCTGTGGGATCTCTATTCCTGCACCACGATTCAGTGTTACAATGCTTTCAGACAGCCTCACGTAAACATTCAACCAACCACAGGGTGACCCATAATGGATCCACCTGCTGTTCTGAGACAATCGGATATGTTTAATTATGTCAGCATGTAAATACTGCCATCATCTGTGTTCAAAGCTTTGTCACTGTGGTAGCAGACCTCACAAAGAAAGACAGTAAAAAAAAAAAAAAGAGCCATCAAAAGATAAAAAAAGGATCTATTTTGGGTGAAGAGTATAATTTTAGAGCTAAAACAAACTCAAAGTACAAGCTGAGAAAAAGAAATATCTGTGTCCCATCATCGGCCCCATAATTAGAAACGATCAGACTATAATCCCCCTCTGATCCATTCCAAGTATAGTTTCACTTTCTTTTTGAGACAACCTTAGAGATGTTCAAATGGGTTACACTGTTTCTGTTGTGAGGTGATGTGTGACATGTGATGCATCATTTGGCTATGCTGGAGTGCCCTTTCCACCTGACACCCCCCCTCCCTCCCCCCATTCCCCCAAAGTATGACTAGTCACAGCACACTCATAGCCACGAGGGAACCGTGTGCGTACGCTAGCAGCTACAAAGGTGCCGTGCTATAAAAGAGGCATTGCACTGCAGCGGCTGACAGCTCATGGTTAATGTAGCAGTGGAGACTGAAGCGAGCTCAGAGCCCAGAGGACAGGAGGAGATGATTTGCATGTGTGTGGCCTTATCCCATTGTACACATGAGCTTCTTTGCTTTAAATACGTGGATTTGAATCCCCATATACATACATGCGCATGCATTTCTATGGGCGCAGCTGTGTTATGTGTGCTCACAAACATCTCTCGGCGAGATTTTGTTTTTTGCTCCAGCTGAAGCCGCTGCTGCCAAGGCCGCTAAAACCACTAAGAGAGGGTGGGGTGGCAGAAAGCATAAGCAGTCTGCTTCCAATCTGCTCCTTCAGTCAACACTTAAAATCCCCGCGGAGCGCAGCTATCTCTTCCAATCTATCACAGGGTTACTGTGGAGGAACTGGAGGAGGGAAGAGTCAAAGGCTAACTGTCGCAATCTGCACCCGCACTCAGGAAGGCCAACTGCACACGCTGCTCCTGCCCATTAATAGACCCATAAGTGATCCCCGCAGTGAGGCAACTGGGCATGAACGGATCAATATTTTCCCAAGATAGACGGCCCTATTCGTAGCCGTGAGTGATGATAATAAAAACAACAAGCAAAGTAATCAAAACCAAAATAATCAAAATGAAGTCCAACAAAAGCACGAGCAAGCTTCCTCTGCTTTTACAGCAGGCGAATGCTGTGTGAGCTTTTGGGACGTTTTCTTCCTGCAAATGGAAATCACTCCCTGCACGGTAAGTTTAAAGACCTTGATCTCGGCAGAATTTTTCATTATAGTGAATGTTGCGTGGAAAAATGTCTCTGCCCTATCCAAGGCCTGAGCCCTATGGAGTGAGTTTTATGGAGAGAGCTCAATGAAGCGTGAGGAAGTGGAGGTTTTACACCTGCTGTTCCTCCCCTGCCGCTCAAGGTGTTTCTCCTTGTGAATCTGTGCCTCAGCGTGCTCAGTGCCCGGTTCTTATACTTTCTCTTATATTTCTCTTTACATCCCATTCAAACGTTTTGATCAACTTCTCCTCTTGTTATTCTTTGGGTTTTTCTTTTACCAGATCAAACTGGCAATTTAGAAATCCCCTATTGGTATGTCATCATATGAGGGCGGGTATGTAGACAACACCCCCTCCCTTGGTTGTGGATTATTTCACTCCATTTCTATTATTGTTATTTATTTAATTATTTTCAAATCAAATACTATTGTACTCTCAACTAATCATGGCAGCGTTCCAACAGGTGTCTGAACCACTGCCTACGCTCAGCCCTTCATTTTTCATTCTTCTTCATAGCCATCTAAATAATGAAAATCCTCGCCAAGTGCGCCTGGAAAACTGACTAGATGTTTGAAAAATAAATAAATGAATAAAAAGTCTTCTCTTTTTTTGGGGCTCTTTTCTTTCCTCTCTCTCTCTCTCTCTCTCTCTCTCTCTCTCTCTTTAACTTGACAGTGAATATGATGGTTATTCTTTTTAATTGGTGCAATCCCCTTGCTTTGCCAAGGCGGAGGGTGGGGAGGTTTACAATCCACCAACATCTACTGCACTCTTGTACTAATTATACACCATGTGCCTCTTAAGGGGAGTCTAAAATAAAAGTGTGTCAGTGGTGCTGTTGTCTGGCACTGGGTGAAAGCAGAATCTAGTCATATTTAAAGGTGAATATACGTCTACAGCTGGTAACAAAAATTACAATGAAACCTGAACGTGGACATGTGCAGACGCCGCTCTATTGGGAAGTTCTATTCTTCCGTTTCTTGTGGAGTCTTAGTTTTAAAGATTGACAGCACTTTGATAGCTGAATGCAAAATGTGAAGGAAAAGCCAATTAGCTTAGCGTGGCAAAAAGACCAGAAGATGCTCGCCTGCTTATGCCAGAATAAAATACATGTACCTGCTAGCCATAAAGTACATTCTAGTAATTTTACAAAAGTGGTATTTGTTCAGCCTATAAACTATAATCAGCTGATAAACAATTGTAAAACACTTTATACAGCTTTCTTCATTAGCTAAGCCAGTAGCTAAGCTCTTCATCTACCATCACTGACATCTATCAGCAGTTTCCTCCGGGACAACAACGGAGTACATTTAAAAATATGTAGTTGGACTGAAGTATAATTACAGCCTTTGATCGTTGTGAATTGTTTAGTGTACTTTTATGCACGCAGTGCTCGTTTACAGTTAACAATTTACACAAAGCTAAATGCAGTTTTTGTTAAAACTGTCACGAGAGACTAACGATAGAGTTTCATTGTTTTGTGGTTGTCTTGAACTGTGTGGCATTCATTTTGCCAATCAATGAGAAAACACGACAAACACCTTTAGTATCATCATCATCATTAAAAAACAAAACATTTCTAACCCTAAAGCAAATGTGCCACACACGACTGCAAAAAGATAAATGTAGGGATGTTGTATTAGACTGCCTTAGTGTAATTACAGTATTTAACTAATTTATTAGACTACCTCCCAGTGTAAGGTTTATGGCCCTAAATTAACAGTACTGGTAATTGCCAAAATCATTTTTATTTTTCTGGAATGGTAAATCCACAAGCATGCACAGGCTCTTTTATCTAAACCATATATTTAATGCCAAATGCTTTAAATTCAATATTTTACACCAAAAAAAGCTAGAAAAAAAAATTAGCAAGGCTCATTATTTTTCGACAGAGATGCCAAATTATGGTCATTTATTCGTATTCCTGAACAGAAAAAAATAGTTTTACTGGTTAAACATCAGACTTTAAAAAAAACAAAACAACCCCAAATGTATTTTTAATAATAATTTCTGACTTCTCTGAGAAGTCCAGTGTGCCGGCTCAAATTTGGGTATAAAAACGTAAATTCAATTTGTCATTTGCCTAAGAAATAACATAAAAATGTAATGTTTTTAATCACAGGTAGTCAACTATATTTGTTAAGCACTCTATGTGTAGTGGAGCATTTGAGCGCAAGCCAAAGAAAGACCCCAATCTTTAGTAAAACAGATATAAATAAATATAAATATCTGACCCAGTTACTTACAAGCACAAAAATGAGCAGTACCACTGAGCCAACCCATGCTCCCCTCATCCAACCACCAACAGAAATGAATATACTTACGCCTACTTTCATACATGCTCCTGGACTGGGCCCAAATCTTAAAGGGGTCTGGTTTTCTCTGGATGGTCCCGTCTCCTGGGGAGTCCTGGATTGGGAGTCCTGGCAAGGGCTGCGAGGGGGGTGGGGGAGCGTTGCTCTCACTGACAGCGGGTGCCAGGGAAGAGTGCACAGGCGAGTCTGTGTGCGCGCTCCGGTGGCTGGAAACACTATGCTGGGAGCTGTTCTGGCTGTCCTTCCTTGACAACTGCTGTTGGAGAAGCAGATCAATATGATTTGACTATTTAAAATCTTCTGCACAGGAGCATGAAAGCTGAACTCAGAAACGGCTGACAAAAACATAAAAAAAAAAATAAAAGAAGGTTACTGCATCGTCAACAGCGGAATAGAAAACAGGAATCTGGGTTGTGGTTTGCGAGAGGAGAAACAAGGACAGCGAAGACGTGAAAACAGAACAATTTTGAATTAGAGTTCAAAAAGATTAAAGATGGCTTCTCCTTGGGGTGAAAGGAAGCACATTCTAAGAGTATAATGTCAACCATTGTCATATTGCTCCCTTATTTAACACAAAGAATAATCAAGCTGTTTAATGCAGAGAATTCTTTTAAAGCTAACAAAGAGGGAGAGGGGGAAAAAAAAAAAGAGGACCTCAATGGTTTCTCATGATTAAGTCATTCAGCTATGGGAGAAAACACTGTGGAACTTACAAGAGTACATTGCCTATTCCTTTTGTTTAACAGAGTGGAATGTATTAACAAGGAGCTGCATTCCCTGCTGTATATGGAGGGATAGTCACAATGAATAAAGCACTCCAGGGGTTTAAAAAGAAGAGAGGACTTTACTGGTGAAGGCAGAAATGTAAAACTGCTTATAAATTGCCACTCGCCCCTCAATAACAAGCGCACTTAAGCACCTGTTCGTGGATTTGAGCTGGGTAAGACTCACAATCCTGAGCTCAGGCACAAGTGCCCTGCGAGTATCGGTAAAGATCCTGTTTGTCATCCTTGTCACAGCGTCTCTCCTTTGCAAGCACCACATCGTCACCATTAGTCTGCAAAATCTCCAGTGCTGCGAAGAAGCCAGCGACGCTGAAAGGGTTACGGGGTAGAGCTCGGGTAAGAAAGGCCGATGTTTGAAGACGGTGAGCGAGAACGACAGCAGTTCAGTCTCTTCACGTCACGTGACTACACATTACTTTGGACGCGGAGGACAAAAATATACCAGGAAGGGGTGGAGGCAAGTGGTTCGTCTGTTCTCAAATATCAAAGTGTTTGGCCTTCAAAGTGCAGTCATGTCTTCACACTCATTACTCGCTGAATCACTCTCCTACACCTCTGCAATTCATGTTTATATTCATCATCCTTGTTAGACATAAAATAAGCTTGATGCTTTAGCAAATATTAAGTCGGGGCTGTGGCTCCAGCTGGAATGCTTACTCTGCTGGTGCTGCACATAACCTCACTGGGTTTTGTGGTGTACTTGCTCCCCCAAAAAATCAATACAGTCATATAATTAATCAGAAATGCAGGCCATGTTGAAGCTAAAGTCAGACCTGAGGACTGACGCTCAAAAAACCCCCCAAAATAGGTTCATTGAGCTCTCTCCAAAAAACTCACTTGTTGTTTGATGCACACAAAGTCCAAATCCTGTCCCCCTCTTAAATGAAAACAAATCTCCTGTACTTGATGAATCTATTAGATTTTGACCTTCTGCAGTCATTGCATTGTCCCTCGGTGGCCTGCTAGTGGTTTAATACATTGGTTTCTGCTGCTCCAATAACTTATTAAGGAGACAGAAGATGGGAAGCGAGAGGAATTGGTAGGTGGGGCAATGAAAGCAAATCCTCGCTGCTTCCTAAGACTCAGCTCAGTCCTGCTTAGCTCGACGCATCACTGGTTTAGCACACATACAGCTTCTTACTACCAAAATTATGTAAAAATAACATGCATTTAAAAAAAAGCATACCCATCACCTCGATTACCTGCTGCAGAAATGCCATTATAATCATCCATAATCATCCACCCAGCATTAATATCGTCACACATACCAACATTTTTCTTCTCTAGCTAACTGAAATCAGGGTGATCGCTAAATGAAGAATCCAGTGGAAAATCATCCTGCAAAACGAAACTATACTACTACTACACTTTTACTCTGAGACAGCTGATAGTTACTTGACTGAGGGAAGAAGCTCCTCCACATAGAGAATGAGGAGTAGCTCCTTCCCTCAGGCTATCCGGATCCCTGAATAGGACATGACTGGACTCTCATACATCACGGCTCTGCACGTGCTCGGTTTATCTGCACACGTCTCATAATTTCTTTCTTAAATTGTTTATCTGCACATTCTGTTTTTATCTTTATAATTTACCTTTACCTTTAGTTTAGTCTTTATTTCTTAGGTTAAATTCTTAATTTATCTGTTTGACCGTTTTTTGTTTTTTTTTTTCATTTAACTGCAAATTTTTTTACTGTAAATTTCTAAATTTGTAAATTTTGTAAATCTGTAGTGTAGTTTAATGGTCGTGCATTGTACAGCAACAAGCATTTCACTACATTTACTGTGTATGATTGTGTGTGTGACAAATCAAATTTGAATTTGACGTTTTGGCACTGGGACCTCGTCCATCACCCCAATTATACAAGAATACCATCACCATTAACCCAACTAGCACCACTATACAACACCCCCAGAATACTGTACTGTATCTAAAGGACATCACATACCCTTCTAGAGTAATCGCTGTATGGAGGAGCCATCGCAAAATCACCCTGGAAAAAAAAAAAGAAAGAAAGAATGATTGCACAAAGCTCCTGAAATATGTGCAGAAAGTGATTTAGGCATCGTCTCGATAAGGCATCGGATGGATAGCAGCATCTTTGGTCGACATTCTGTGTATATCATACTCTACCCCGATATAAGGGCAAATGCTGGCTTTTAAAACAGCACACTTATAACTTGAGTGATCGTCCCTATCGTATTAAGCCTTAGGACAAGGCATCTAAGACAAATTGAAAAATTTAGCTCTGTCCTGCTATGGCACCAAAAACTCCCTCAATCAAGAGAAGGAGTTAGTTTTCCTGCAGCATACAATCAGCCTCAGATATCCAAACATTATGATTTTTCACATTTATCAGTGGGAATCTGTACATCAGCTCTATTAGCTGTAAGAATTCAATTACAGTTATCAACCCATCACCATTATCCAAACAGGTCATTCCCAAAACCTTCACCTTCTCTAAACAAAGATCACATACCCTCCTTCCATAAGCTCTGTACCGAGGATCCATCTCAAAATCATCCTGCAAAACAAAATTGGCAATCACAGATTGAGTCTACAAAATCCTTAAATAATCTAAGTTCTAAACCTCAAGAATTTTAGCCTCATTCAGCTAAACGCAATGTTAAACGTTATGTCATGCTAAAATGATCATTGGCACCTTTTTCATTGCATCATTTGTCAGCTAAGGATTATTAAAACTACCACCAATATTCACAACAACTTTTTTCTAAAGCCTTCACCCCCATCACATAACAATAGCACATACCCTCCTACTGGTATCTGTGTATGAAGATTCCACATCAAAATCATCCTGCAAAGCAAAATTGGCAAATAAATGTTCTGTCAAACAAAGTTTACACAGTGTTTTTATTAATACCAGAAAGAAAGGTCTACACTTCAAGCAGGCGAGTTTAGTTCCTGGACTCTTTATTAAAGCCTCTTGATCTTGTAATATGTGCAGAATTTAGCATTTGAAGGAAGTCATCCTGATGGCGGGATGTGTTTCCCCAAAAACTACACGTGTCATTCAGCATTAGTGGTGCCGCCACAGATCTACACTATCACACCCAAAGGGAGTCTCAGTGCTGTCCTGCAAAATGACCAGCAGGCCTGAATTAGGTTCACTGTCCTCATGAACTACTAAATTAACAGCGATAACTAGATTGCAGGGCCTCACATAAATAGCATCTTGCATTCAAATATTCTATGGAAACCTCATGCATTAAACCCATGACCTTTGACACCTTGCCCATCCCCTCTATTACCTTTATAGGAACCATCTACACACACAAGGTCATTCCCAAAAAGTTTCAGTGTCTAAATGATATCACGTACCCTTCTTCTGTTATCTCTGTACGGAGGAGCCACCGCTAAATTATCCTGAAAAATAAAGTTTCAGAAATGAATATAAGACAGTCTTTCTAGAATGTGCAGAATGTGGTTTGGCCTCATCTTGGTGAAATAAGCAGCTCTTTCCTTTAAAAGGAATTTTCTGGATTGCTCTAAAACTTCAACATATTATATTGTAGTCCAATACTGTCACAGAAACTGCTTTTTGTGCTTATAATGAGGTGGATGTTTCGTCTCTTAATTAACCTTGAAAAACATTGGGTCCAAACACAACTTCAAAGTTTAGCTCTGTCCTGCTACACTAACAACCAGCTTCACTTTGGTTAACTGCCTTTGTGTACTACAGAATTAACAGTCACATTTACTCTTGTTTTGACAACCAGTTAGTAAAATCAGTATGGATGAACATGATTATCATTGACAGCTTATTCGTTGCCTTCTGTTATAAGAACACCATAACCACTGTCAGTCTCATACTTCCACCACCTCTAAATAATATCACATACCCTCCGAGTGTTATCTCTGTACGGAGGAGCCGCCTCAAAATCATCCGGCAAAACAATATTGGCAAACACGTTTTCAGTTACAAACAGTCTGTAAAATCCCTGTACTAATAAAGACATTACAGGACGGAGCTATCAACAGTATGCGTTTACACTGCTCT
>VURO01012856.1:3595-25534 GCA_015108175.1 Pelvicachromis taeniatus
AAAGTAAAAAGGAAAAAAAAAAAAAAAAAAAATTTGTATAAAAAAATGTAAAAAAAAAAAAAAAAAATAGTGAAAACTTACCTAGTCTGAGTTCCAGGAGCTGCTTATTAATAAATTTATCTCACAGAGGAAGGGATATGCACTTGCAAGGGTTATTTGTACACTAGGGGATCCTTGATTTCTGTGAAGATGACTTTAGCACATGGGAAGGGAGAATTAAAGGGTGGATTTAGGAAGTGAGGGCTGTCTATACTCTGATTCACACATGTAGTCTATCTTAACGAATTTTAGATTTAAAATGATCTTTTAATGATAAAAAATTTTTTTTGTGAATGCTTAGTGATGGGCTCTGTAATTTTTGTTAAGATTACCTGAAGCCCATTGCTGAGGAGGAGAGGAGAGTTGAGGAAGCAGAGAAGAAGGCCAGCGAGGAGCAGGAACGCATCTACAAACAACTCTCTGAAGGTAACACAGACTCACACGCACTCTTTGTTTGTCTGTCACATAAAATTAGATTTGTTTGTTTTCTTTAATGCCAACATATTGTTATGTTTCCCGATTCTTTTTCTGTCTCTGCAGCAAATTCTGACACCATCCTCAAATGAACCATTTCCTGACTTATGTTGCTGAACAATAAATATTGGAATGAATAAAGTGTTCTTTACTTTTTTCCCCCTCATATTTGTCTAGTCACTCCTTATTGTGAATTTAAACCTTTTAAACTTTCTAGTTGCATTTGACAAAATAAGACTACAACACATTTTGTGACTTACAGCAAGTGTGTGTGTATACACACCTGTCCTTTAGTGGGTATTGAGTCTGGAGGAGGAGCATAGTTGTAATCCTGGCCTAGTTTAGCAGCAATCCTAGGATTGGGGTCAGGGACCAGTAGTAGAAAGTGCAGTGTGGACAGAAGTGTTCCCTCAATACTCTAGTGCGTTGTGTAATATTGTAACCTTCATAATGAACTCTATATTGCATTATAGCATTATATAGAACGTGTTCTTGCATTATAATCATAATGGCTGGGGGTCAGTTAAGGCCCGGATGCGCCTACTGGAGTAAAGTTAATAGGAGTCGGTGACACAAAGAATTTCTTTGGGGAAGGGCAGATTCACAAATGAATAAATGACCATTCCCACAATAATGTTGGCTCTTGGTAAGTTTCATCATCACAGGAAATAAATCCACTCAGTTAAAAATACACTTGCTTTTATTGGGGTCATCATTGTACATATGGAGTACATGAGGAGGCAAGCTTTGAAATGCTGACCAAAAAGTAATTTAAGTCTATTAAAAAACATCCAGGGTACATCCACAGCACATTTAGATTGATTTGGGACCTAATATTATCACACAGGCATCTTTAGTATAGCAGTTCCAAATCTGGAATACTTTTAATATTTGTAAATTGAAGCTAGCACAATACAGTTGTTATTCAGCTTTATGACTCTTTCTAGTGCTTTATAAATCATAAGGTAAGACCCTCTAGTGTTAAACTAGAAACATATTTGCATCTTTATATTTACAGGAAGGGAGGTGGTATGTACAAAGCTCAGTTGCTTCCTTACGCTGCCTCAAACAGCTCTGTGTCCTTGTTGCCTTCGAGGCCTGCATTCAGGGATTGTTATAAGAATAGCCTGACGGCTCAGAGATTAGTGGTGCTGCGTTGCAGCACAACAGTCCTGGGTTTGGGTCTCGAACCTGACCCAGTCATGTGGCCTTTGCATGTTCTTCCTGTGTTTTCTTTAGTATCCTTTCACATAAACCACATGGTTGTTTATCATGGTTACTCTTGCTGATTCCGAGCAGGTGAGCTCTGACTGACTCCTGGTCCTATTCGGGAGGAGTCCAGTGGAGCGGGAAGCTTTCAATCAGGGATTGATTTAGTACAAGTCCCTCTAAAGCAGTTTGAATAAACTTGCTGATCCCAGTGTTTGCTTGCACTCATTTTGTAGTAGATATGACCAGAGCACAGTGAATTAAAACAGACAAAATCACCCAAATAAATCAGTTTTATGTGTGACCACCTGATTTCCCCCTCTTATTTAATAAGACATTTATAATTCTATATTTGTAAAATACATATCCGGGGCTACCGTCTCACACTCAGACCACATGCTGTATATTTAAAATATAAAGGCATCATGAATAAGCATCTACAGACTTTTGCTGACTGTGAACACATAAGTGTTCGCTGTAAAACTCTCGGCTCTCTGCAGACAAAGTAAACAGACTCATTTGTAAATAGTAAGTGACTGGAAGTAGTCAACAGTGGATTACTTTTTGAATATGATTAAACAATAACTGCCTATGTTCGGTGAAAATTAAAGTATTATAATAGTAAATATATGGAAAATTAAAATCCCAAACACTTTAAATAATCTACAGAGGGGTGAGCATAAAAAATAGCACTGCACTCGCTTTCTGTACAGGATTATTGTTTACTACACAGATGTAGGTTGTGTCCTCTGGAGATGTTTGCCATGTAAATAAATACTTGGAAGAATAGGGGGAAAAATAAAAAAGTCGTACATATGAGAAACACACAACAATCATACAGCACACACTCACACATTGTCACTAACACAAACCTTTAAAGATAAGCAAACTTTTTTTAAGATGAAAAAAACCTGAAGTGCAAAAATCATCTTCACTCTTGATTCATAAAAGTACAATTATTTTAAGACAGGAAGCAGCAATTTTGCCTCAAATGTAATCATAGGGGTTTTTTTTTTTTTCAAAATGTGGTCAGTCTTTCCTTGATCCAAACTAATCTTTGGCTCACCTGGTCTCTTAAAAATAAAACTTCTTCGTGGTGGAGATCTCGCCGAGTTCAGATTTTTCTTTTTCCGATTGGAACCACTTTTCAGAAGAGGTACTACGGGGCTATGCATTCATATATCCGTCTTCCTGACTTTTTCTTTTGTTTGATTCTGTTGGGGTGAGACTCAGTCTGTCATGAGTGTCTTCGTAGACCCCAGCAATGTCAACAGTTCTCTGGTTGATTAGCACACAGAGCAGGTCTTGGAGCCAGACCCACCACTGGGGTTGTTTGCAGCCGCTGTTAAACAATTAAATATTCAACAAAAGAGTAAGTATACAATTAGAGCACTAGAAACCAAATTATCACTTGTGTTGTGGCTAATTTTAATATACAGTATAAACCCTTTCTGCAATCCAAACCAGATAATTAATTTAAAATAGATGCACGCAACACTGTTCAAAAATATTGGAGTGAGACCAAAGAAAGACTTAAAAATCAGGTGGAACATCTCATGACAAGTCGATGGCATGGTTAGGTAGAAAAAGAGGCAGCAGAGAGGTTTGGTGTTTCAGAAGTGAAACTACCACCACCACCTCCTCTGGGCCTGAACCCATTTAAGATGAACTGAGGTGAAAAAAAAGTGGAAAACTGAAATTACTTCTTGTTTTTTAATGTTGAATCCTCCAGGCTAAAGACAATCACCTGGCTTACTATCAGCATGCAGCTCAATAGTGTAGAGATAGATTAGTGCACATGGTGTGAGTAATTTGCACTTCTATGAAGGCCCCATTAATGCTGAATGATATTTGAAGGTTTGGCCACAACATATTCTGCTATCCAGGGATTTCTGCATGTATTAATCAACACAAGTCTAACAAAAAAAAAAATGCTGTCTAGATCTAACCAGACACCAAACTAGGTTAATTTGGTATCAGTTTCCAATTACTTTAAAAGTGTTTTTTAAAAGAAGAGCTAATGCGTCACACTGTACCAACTTTTTTGAAACATGTTGGTGGCACCAGTGTTGCCAGCATTGTGAAAGGTTGGCTCTGTGCGACCTTCAGATTACTTAATAACTTTCTAATCATTGCATTTCTTTTGTTTTTGCACTTTACAGTATTCCAGCTGTTTGGGTTCAGTGCTCTGCCTCTCTGAGTCAACAACCTTTTTAACAGTTCCTTGTAGGGTTATGATTATTGTAAAGACACACCCTACCTTTACTGGCTGCCGCTGCCTCTTTAGCTGCTTTTTCTTCTTCGATGGCTTTGAGCTTAGCCTCGTACTCTTCTTTTTTTGCATTCCACTCCTTCCTGTTGTTTAAGATGCCGTCCAGCATGGGCTGGATTTGGGGGTGGAAGCGAGAAAATTCCTTAAAAGATAAGACACAATGAAGAGAAGAAAAATTAGAATGGAGCAGCATAGAAGAGGGAAACTTTACAAAGGGAGTTGGTGATGCTTCATTAACAAAACAAATACATAATAAAAATAAAATTGTATTAAATTTTATTAAAAAGAATTGACCCAGTGGTTTAAATGTGTTCAGACTAATCTAGTTTTTGCACAGAAACAGTGATAGGAGCAATGCAGTGCTCATATTCGGTGGGCAAGAATACAATAATCATCATTACCTTGTAGACAAATGTGCAGACAAAGTCAATGAAACCGCACTGGAGCTTTGGAAGCTCAGCTGACTTGGTCCTGTCCATCATGGGCTGGTTGGAGGGACAAGCATTTAGTGCAGTCAGAACTGTCATGTAATGCACGTCTGTGCCTAATCACACACTTCCGCACACGATTACATTTTAACGCTAAAGTCACTGCATTCTGTCTGTAAAAGTTTTATTTTGTTACTTGAAACTCGTCTTATGTCATCCTTTTCTTCTCTAGGAGTAGTTCACCTTTCCTCAGGTGGGTTTCTGCTCAGCTACATAATGAGTGTGATGCCTAAAGTCACATGTGTGGGCTGCTGAAGACAGACTACAACTTTATTCTGGCCTTTACACATTTTTACTAATCTAGAGAATATAGTGCTAGTTGGCAGTACCATAAAAAATAATCTAATAAATAAATATACATTTAAATATGAAACAAATACATTTTTATGAGCACAAATACAATCCAGCAGTATCTAAACTCACAATGGGTTGCTGTTCCAGTACAGTCCTCTCCAAGTCACCCTGTTCCCAAAACTCTGCTGCCACAGACAAGGCAACCTGAAAGCCATACAAACATGGTTATGCTCTTCAGTAATACAAAAATCATTATTTTACTCTTTTGTGATTCAGCTTACTAACAACACTAATAATTTCTGTGCTTCTCACCTTGCTTTGCACTTCCCAAGGCTTTGTGATCGCAGACAGGTCACATGCGGTCATCATCATGGCCCTGAAACAGAAAACGGTTTGTATCCTCAGAGAAATGTGCAGGAGCGAGTAACACTGTGCATGCTAGTTGCACTCACATGACAATCTCTTTTCTGGTTGTTTCTAGTGACATGAAGTCGACCCATTTCTTTTCATCCTCATACGTATGTGAGAGGTCCACAATCTTTTGGAACATGGTTCTCTTCCTAGAAAGGTGCAAGGAGAAGAATCTTTTCTACTTTTTTGTCTACTTTTTAATGTAGTTTGACAGTAGAAACATTAGACATTTATCATTAAGGAGCAAGGGCAGGCAAATGAGAAGTTGTACTGACTTGAAATAAAGAGCCAGGTCAGTGGCGATGATGGCGATGTCCATGAGATGAATCACGTGGTCAACCTGTCGCCTGTTAAGGTTCTGGTATATATTCAGTGACTGCATAGGAGAGGCGCAAAGAAATGTCATTAGTGACTGAATAAAGAATACAAGCAACCTAAAGTATTCTCTCGTTAGCATCTTCTTACTCACCTCGTCGGACAAGAGGAACTTTCCAAACTCTAGATGGTGCCGTTCCAAAATGGAAGAGCCGTGTAACTTGGCCAGAGGATTACCAGATCTGTTGAATGAAAATAAGAGTCCTCAGATACCAGCAATATTTAAAATGGGACTTAAATTGGTTATCATAACAGTTACTGTATATATGATTTTAAAAGAATTTACAGGCATTTTAAAACATCGTTCAGATTATTACCACATTATTTTCCCATTTGTTTTCAAAATGCTAACCCTCCTTAAAGGTTAAAAATGTGCATGTGAGCTTTTAAGATGCTCTAACTTAATGCTCATTCTGAGCTACAACTGAATGCATAATTACTGTAGTACAAGCTGATTCCTTGGGGTAATTCAGAAATTGCGTAATTACTTGGTTTGTGCGTGAGATTTTACCATTTGCAGTCATTTCAGTAAAGTCTGCAGCACATGTAGCAGAGTAGCATCAAAGCTAAGCAACCACTATTTTTTTCCTTTTTAGGACATGTTGCTAATTACTTTGTAGAATATGTTGCTGGAAAGTAAAAGAGAATTTACCTTATTTCCCCCTTTCAAAATAAATCTAACAAAGTGACTGTATCAAAAATTCCTTCCTTAACTTTTCTTTTTATCTTCGACCTGCCAACAGGCCCACTTTACAAGCACTCTTTAAATGACCATAACTCTGTTACCGTTTGTGTTAGAGACAAAATTCAGATACCCTTTACTGGGATTACAAGATACTGTTGTCTGAACACAGACAGAAAAATCATCTCTGCCTAGATTTTACCATGTGTGCTTCACATTATTGTAACTCATATAGGTCTAAAGATAAAATGTAATTGATTTCTGAAAGATGAGGATTATTTTGTAATTTTACAGCCAAAATTAAAAAAATAAATAATGAAAAATGAGTCCACGTTGTCCCTATGATACTTGGATGATAAAGAATGAACATCCAGTATCAGCCAGGCTATAGTGGTAATACCGTATATCTTCCATTAGTAGCCTGTCTCTTTTAAACGCCGGTTTGAAAACATGTCACGACAAATAGACGCCGGTCTCCAATAGTAGCCGGGCAACCGTCGACCCGGAAGTCCCTCCGCGCTGTCTTCTTCTTCTTTTTAAATTTTATTGGTGGTTGGCAAACAACTGAATGGTGCATTACCGCCACCAATTGGTATGGAGTGTGACTGGAACCTTGCTAAAAATAAAATACCCAAAAACTCCAGCGTCTCGTCACTCGGCCAGCTGTTTCCAATCAGCCGTCATCTATGACCAGCGGCATTTAAGTTGGATGCGGCAACTGTCGAAGTTGGATTATTACACTTAACTGGAACTGTTGGCTAGCAAACTTGCTAACTGTGATTTTCTGGTCTTTTACGTCCTCTCCTGGAGAGTCGGGCGGAGAGAAGTTTCGGGGAGCACCACTTGTGCACTGGGCTCCCACAGACAAGGAGACACTCGGGAGCAAAGGAGGAGCACAATTGGGAACTGCATTATTTGTGAACTGTTGGAATACGTTTTGGAGCACTGTAAGTAAATGCACTGTCTTTTCACCTCAGTCTAAAACCGCACCTGGGTCCTCTTTGCCTCTCACTTCCGCGACAATTCCATCTGAGAAGGGAATAAGAGCCGGTCTCCAATAACCGCCGGTCTCTTTTAAACGCTGGGCTGGCCGGATCATTTTTTGAATAAGCGCCCGGGCTACTAATGGAAGATATACGGTACACATAATACAATATTTAGTAATATTAAAACGCCAGAGATATAATGCTAAATGCTATATAATGCTGCAAGCCTTAAGCAGTTTTCTTTATTTTGTTGTGAGAAATCATATAGTTCCCATAAGCACTTACTTGACCTGGTACAAGTTATTTGTCCCTCTGTGATCAATATCATGAAGAAATCCTGCTGTTATCATCGCCATTACCTCCAAGTCAGTGTAGTATCGCTTCAGCATTCCTGTCTGAGCACACAGAGACACACAAGATATTACCATGTTGTGTATAAAGATATAAATTTAAACTGAGGTAAGTGGAGGTTAGCAAAATGAAAGAAATACTGTTAATAGCGTAAACATCGTCTGTCCAACATTGAAGCCGTGACGCCAGTTGTGGTAGGTGATCCTTCTGTACCCTTTGCTGACTGAATACATGAAACGAACCAACACCTGACAGGGGAGCAGCAAATCATTGAATCTATTTAAAACTGACACACCTCCAAAAGCCTGTTCACAAACTGAAGATAGAGATACACACTTGTGTTCATCTGCATTACCTCTTGTGGAATCTGGAACTTCTTGACCACACCAACTTCATAGTACATCTGGATCCCACACTTCACCAGCTCCATCTCTGTGCAATTAAAATCCGAAAAGCGGAACTCATAGATCTCAAACTTCTTAATTAGTGGAGGAAGGTCTTTTTTCTGTGAGGGAAATTAATGAAAAAGAGACATATATGGAAAATGTCAAACTTTTCCAGTGACATAAGCCAAATTGAGGGACAAATTAATGTGCTGGACATCACAATACACAAGCTGGACATACCAGGATTGCTAGGAGCTCGTCCTCTTCACAGTCTCTGGGTTCACAGTCGTAGAGATCTCTGGTGTTCTGGAAGAAATTACAAAAACCATTGATGTTATAGGTTTAAACTGAGGCCACAACACAAAGTACAAAGTGGTAGTTAGGTCTCCTACAAAGGGAAGGATCACAGTGAATCTTGTTAAAAAAGAAAAACTTTCTTTGGTTGTTGTTGGATGGTTTGTAAAGTCTTTTGGTGAGGCAGGATGAGGGGAGTTCAAATGACACTGTAAACCTTTTCTATTACAATCAGTTAACAGCTGGGAGGGAAAATACAGTTAAACAGGACTAACCAGGATGTTCTGAATCTCATCATCTCGACATTTAACGTGGTAGAGCACCATGTCCTGAGCGATGTCTTTGCGGTTTTCGAGCTTATTCATCTTGTCATAAGTATCTGTGTTCAGTGCTGACCATCCCAGGAACTGGGTCAAAGCCTGAGAAACAGGAAAATCATCCGAAGATTGCCATCAATGTTACATGTACAGCATTCATCACATACAGTGTCAGCAGTGGACTCCACACATAAACGTAGAACAGAGATAGAAACATTATCTTCCCAGATTACATTGGTGGAACTTCATTTTTCTTTATTTGATCAAACGCTTTTAGTCAAGATTACTGTTACCTCCATGAGCTGTTCATCCTGATCATCAAAAGGCTTTCCATCTTTTCTGTTGTAAAATGTGGCTACGCCAACTATCTCTTCCTTTTTGTTGACAATTGGCAGCGAGAGAACATTTTTTATTGTCCAGCCACTGCTGTCCAGTGGCTCTTTCTGCAAGACACAAGAAACAAGCAGGCTTCATAACATATGTCTACATGAAAAAGGTTCTTCAGCTTTTTTAGAAGGAGAACATCTTGCATGGCCTAACACATAACAGATGTTTAAGCTTATAGCTTTAAATATGTAGCCTAAAAGATTAGAGCCCAAACACTTGAGGTGGTCTTCATAGTAATAAAGAAACATGTTTAATTTTAATCATGTTAATTTTCCAGTAACTCATTCTGGCTGATTTAATGATGCATTTTGGTTTTCTCAAAAAATTCAAGCTTAGTATGATTGTCTGCATATTTTCTCTGTTTAACCAGTTTTTTCTTAGAATAACTTGTTAATGATGACTGGTTCAAATAATTCCCTTGCCCTCTAGTTATCTGGATAATAAACCAGGAAGTAGCAGGACAGGTTTGCTGCACCCTAATTGAAGTAATGAAATATACCCCTTTTAAATATCAATCTTTTAAAGGTACAGCACACCTTGGCTATGGGTCTCAGACCCCTGGGGGTTCCCAGACACCACTGCGACTACCACCACTCTAAAAGTACTCTGTGCTGTTTTTTTGTTTTTTAAAATAGTGTCCTTTCTACACAATATCTTACCTGAAAATCGAACGTCTCATCAGCTCCTGCATTCATAATATTACAAATCTACATGAGGGGAGAAAAAAGATCTGATCAGTTTGGAAATATTTATTAGGTTAAATTGGTTTGACAGCTTGTAGCAAGTAATTTAAAAAAACGTACAAAACCGCTCTCAGCAACATAAGTGGGTAGGCCACTACTCAAAGCCCAGTGATCTGCAGGAGGGTTGCTATAAGACACACAGGCAGTAAGTTAACAGATGTGATCTCTCACTAAAACTTTATTAATCTCTTTTATATTTCATATAATAATATCAGCTGTTCAATCTATAACTACTTACGGTATTACTTTGATGTCTTCCTTTCCGTGTAAAATATAATCAATCACTTTGTAGAAGTTTACCTCCTAAAATCAAAATAAAACAGAGATATTTGAGAAACAGGAAGCAGTGTGTAGACATTTACTAGCAAAGACAGTGCAGATAATAATGTCAGATAAATAAAATAAAAGAACATACCCTGCCATCAGGGGTTACAGGGCCAGAGTAAGGTGGCTGCTCTCCCATCAACACTGGCCAGATGTCAAAGAACTCCTGGAAGCCGAGAGCAAGTCAGTAACTTCACGGTGATAAATGTCCACGTACAAAAATGTGGCTTAACGCACAAAGATACAGAAAGAAGCCACACCTTTTCCTTCGTCATGTCTAGTAAACCAACAGAGTAGCGGTCACAGTTGAGGTAGGCTCGGACTGTGTACAAGGCTTTGTGAAACTGTCGCTCAATGTCTGTCAGCTCTTCAAATACCTTGTTGGCTGACCATAGCAGCAACTACAAAACATGCAAAATATGCATTAAAGACGGGTGAAAATTAGGTTAATACACTATGCAAGTGCAACACTGCAGTAATATTTTAGTATCTACATCAAAGACAGCGCATTCCAATTGCCATACCTGCCCTTTACGCGTCTCACAGCTGTGGAGGTAACTCAGGTGGTAGATCTTCAAGTTCAAAGTGGCAACTCTCATATACTTCAAAAAAAGCTGTGAGGGTGGACAAACAGGGTCAACATAACGTAAAAAATATTTGGCAGAATAACATTTGTGATACAGAGAAAATGCTGCAAATGAAAGACAGGCTATGTGTCGAGGTGTGATGAAGATAATGTAGCATAAATATAATCAGCAACATCACATATTATGCCTTTTTAAAAACAGAGAACACACTGAAGCATCCGATAACAACGTTCTGCTCTTCCCCGAGCTCATAGAAACATACATGTGGCATTATCTTAGTCATGTTGAAATATTTTGTTTTAGGACATATGAGATAGGGAAAAAAAAAAAACCTTAACTCTGATGCATTAACCTGCTGTGGCTCCCTTCAGCTCAGGCGAATTTTCAAGAGGAAGGCGGGGCATCTCTAACTGGCATTAATTACCTTGCATATATTGCACACAGTGCTGATCACCTGTAATAACAAACTCACTGTCTTTAATTTTAATCATAAGGCTGACTGACTGTCTAATGCTGATTGAAAAACATTTTTTACAAAATTGTGCACATCAGTTTAAACTGTGAGTGGTTTATGCACGTGTGCTTTTGTGGTTTGGACTCACATCTTCATCTTCAGCGGTGAAATGTGGTCCTGTGGTCTTGTTCACAGCCATGACCACTGCCACCATGTCTTTGCCGTTGAGGATGGGTGTAGCCAGAATATTCCTGGTCTCATAGTCTGTGAGTTCGTCAACGAATGAGCTGAAGTGCTGGTTCTAAAATGCAGGAAAGATGGCTTCAGAGCACATAAATGTGTAATTGCTCATCCAAAAAAAATTATTAATACAAAACTGCAAATACTTTCATTGTCAGAGGTAAGAATGCATCATATGGCCCACAAATCCCACAGTTTTATTAGTTTGTCAACTGAAGTTTTTTGTGAAACTACAGAACATATGTATGTTATTATTCCTTTAAAGTATAACAGTATGAATAACAATATAGGTTTATTTAGGGATATAAAAGCAAGCTATCAAAGTGAAGTGATCTGTTTTGGATTCTTGCTGACTAAATGCCAGAGATGTCTAATCCACAGCTAGAGCAGAGCCTGATGGGATCTGAAAATAAATGGATTATGTCTGACAAGGGGATTTACACCTTCAGGTGGTCAAGTGTAGTGTGTGACTAACTTTTCTTTTACTCTCCCGATAACCACAAGGTTTTAGGGTATGATTCCAAATATATGTGAATATTTACAAAAGCAAACATGCAAAAATTTTAATTTGTTGTTACTTTTTGAGGAAAAATGTAGAGGCAGCTCTTGTTGTTTGATTTTACAGAGACTGATTTTAAAGAGAGTGTAACAGATCTTGACATTCATGCCTCTATCAAGTGCGTCCCATGAGCGCTTGATTATCAAACAGAATCAAACAGATCGTGGGTCACATGCCATTACGTCTGTTCTTCACTTATATTCAATGGAGAGAATATAAATGAGACTATAAATCAAGTTTTATTGTGATATATTTATAACTGATTTAATTCTTAATTCTAGCCACTGTGTGTCACCTGGTGGTAATCTAATACGAATCACACCCTCATCTAAGTTTGAGATGACTGTTCACTGGCGCATTCTTTCCCTCTTATTAATTAGCCCTCCCTCCTCCTTACCTCCTTGACGTTTTTCACATTAACTGACTTCTTGGTCAGAGCCACATTGCCAACTATTCCAATGTCCAGCGGATACACAATCTCAGAGTCTGGCGGCACAATGCAATTGTCCAACTCTGAGTCTTTGCTCACGTTGAAGAGTCGTGTGGCGAGCTCTCCCACACCATTTCGCTGGCGGTACATAAACAAGCTGCAGCGGTCAGCGTGGATGAGTGCGCTGATTCTTCTCAGGATTTTGAAAACCACCTTTTCCATGTTGATGTTCTCT
This sequence comes from Pelvicachromis taeniatus, assembly GCA_015108175.1. Lineage (NCBI taxonomy): Eukaryota > Metazoa > Chordata > Actinopteri > Cichliformes > Cichlidae > Pelvicachromis > Pelvicachromis taeniatus. The sequence goes on from VURO01012856.1 coordinate 16,133, forward strand.
TGCATGTCTTTGATCAGGTCATACATGATTTTGCTTTCCTCGATCTTGGAAAGGACAGAAAAATTACTTAAAAATCTAAAAATAATATTAATAATAATCAAAAAATAAAACTGTAATTCACCTGACTGAGCTCTTGAAACTGGCTGAAGTCAATCTGTTTCTCTGGGAGTCCTGAAACCTTCGATATGGTGGAGGCGTTCATCTTTTTGGCAAAGTACTTCTTAGCAAAATCAGGGTTCCCGTTCAGGAACCTTTCCACGTCTTCCTTTTGTACACCCATGATTGCTTTTTCCTTGTCTTCTTCCGAGTGACCCTGTCTTCTCCCTCTTCAGCTCAGTGATGGAGCTCCCACTACGTCCAACACTGCTCTTCCAACTTCCCCACCTAGAAATCGAAAACAAAATAAGAAAGGAAACACTTGCATAGTGACTACTTTCTAAATTTTAACCCTTAAGAAAGAAAGAAATCTTACCCAAATCTTACTACATAGAAAGGTGGGAAAACGAAGTGGACACATTCAAATGCAGGTAAAAAAAAAAAAAAAAAAAGAATCCCGTCTTGTTAGTGGGATAAGCAGACTGAAAGAGGGAGATCCCTGAGGAGAAGGCAGAGGGCTGAATCCAAACAATCCCTCTGTCATCAGCAGATAGTGCTGAAGGTTAGCGAGGATCTGCCTATACTAAACTCATCAGCTGATCATGTAGTAAGGGATATGTAGGCCAAAGGATCCAACCGCCATGGTGCTTCAGTACGTTCAGTACATATAAATTACAGACCACCAAAACGAAAGGAAAATACTGTATATACTGTCATGTTCTGTAAGCAATAATTATGGTTTTTAGGCAAAATGAACAAAATGCAGTTTTCTGCTGGCATTGCACTGCAAATTCCACTTGGCTCATTTTTTGCCATTAATTACTGATTTTGTTGATGTGTGTATTTAGGAGCACAATTGGGTATAACTTTTCTTTAAAATTGTGAGGGGAGAATATAGTAAAAAGATTAAACACCACTGAACCACTTCTTCGTTGGTCTCAGATGTTTTTTTTTTTATTGAGAAAGTGCTTTAAACATTTAAACATTGATAGGTTTAAAGGCCCTGAAACCAATTAAATAGAAATGAAGGTCCTGTTTATATATTCATTATATATTAAAATGAATAATGATAATACAATTTCACTCATCATCATAAGAGCTAGGAATATTTAGCCAATGCAAAAGTGATGTGCAACACTGATAAACACAATTACTGATACCTGTAAATGCTGGTATATCAATGGATCCATAGTAAAAATGAATAGTAAGAAAAACAAACATTATAAATAATATCAGTAAAATATATATTAATTCTTCTATGAATTAAAATATTGCTTGTCTCCATATTTCTGCACCACGGTGTTTGAAAAAATGTGTTGCATTATTAAATCAAAATTATTATCAAATCTACAGAATTATAGGATATATATTTATACTGCATACATGCCCTTTGCTTTTCAAATTTACTGTATATATTATATTTTTCAGTTACAGTATGCCAGTTCTGCCTCTCTCTCTCTCTCCTAGGGTCCTTCCTCATTAATCTCGACCTCCTCTTTATAAACTCTGTTGAGTTAGAATGCTGCCTGATGACCTGAGCACCCAAACTCTGGCTTTCTCCTCATGCAGTCTTTAAACCGGTAATGCACATATAGACAGTGGAAAAAGAGATGCTGTGTACTTCTGTGGGAAAACTAATCCTTTGATTCAGTGCAGGGAGGTCCTGTCTATAATAAGGTTTCATAAACACCTTAAACAAAAGGTCAAATACATAATCTCCTTCTACTATAATAGATTACAGGTACTGTGTGTGTCTGTGTGAGGGCATATCTGTGCACGATCATGTGTTCGTGATAGGGTCAGGAGGAGTGTACTGATTTAGTTTGATAACGATGTGTATGATGTGCATCATCTATACAGGAATCACGAACTCACTCACCTGAGCCTCACTGTGAATGCTCATTGTGCACCAGCATATTTCCTCTTCTTAGTGTTTTAGTTTCCCTAACATGAATGCCTAAATCTCACACAGTGACCAGCAAACTAAAGTCTCCCACCGTGTTAGCAGCTCTGTGAAGTACTGAGATGGTCACATTATCAGCCACACTATAAAGTCACCATAAAAACACTTGCACATGCATTTGAATCATCTCAGCTTTTGGTGTGTCTAAATTACACATGCATTTAACTTTGTTCTTATCTTGTATTAATTTTGTTTTCTGGCTATATTGATGCTGCTGGTGGCATATTCTGAATGAAGTGGAACAGAGTATACCCAAATGTTGCCCCATGATGGAATTATTTTGTCGAAATACCTTGATTTAATTGGTTGGTTAGGTTGTTCTGTATCTGATTGTTTTTGATTTGGTTAATGTTAAGTTAAAAGTAACTGTTACACTAACTGTTTTGTTGTTGTTTGTTTCCTTTGATTCTCTGTTTAGTTTGCGTCACATTTTCTTAAGCCGTTAGCTAGCAATGTTATTATTGTTTACTTCAGATGAAGCCTGAGTTTAGGTCTTTTTAGTTGACGTCTTGTAAAAGCCCAAAATTCATTCCTAGGCTTTTTAGGTAAAATAAACTTGTTTCCTTGTGCCTAATCAGTGGTCTCTAATATGGTACTTACTTACTACCCTTACTTAAAGCTAACAGCTAAAATCAGCACGCTATAGCAATAATCATAGCAAGTAAAACAGCTTATAATGTAAAGTTCATTGAAATAAATCTAATTGTTAATTTGAACAGAGACAAATTGAACTGAATCAATGACATTGTTCAACACGCTAATGAAAAGTGTCATGAACTGTTTTTGCCATCTGGCAGTCTGTTAGCATATAAACATTCTCTCATTAGCACTGTTAGCAAAACAAAGCACATATAAAACCGATGTCATTGTCATTTGTTTTGCATTCAATTCAGTTCAATTCAATAGTATTTATATAGCACAAAATCACAACAAGAGACATCTCAAGGTGCTTTATATTGTGACCAAAAGACTCCACAATACAGAGATGAAATTACATATGTAAGACTTTTAATCTAGTACATGAAAAAAATTAAAATAAACTGAAAGATGGGACATATTTACTCACATTATTAGCTTTCTTATATTGCAATCCTGCCATGCACCACATGATGGCAACAGACTCTTAGAGTCTGCTGGCTAAAAGACGTTGATCCATCCCTGGTCTGCAAGTCTCCTATTTTTCCTTCTGTGTGGGCACATACAGTGGTTATCTAAGCATATGTGCTACGGATGTAATTACATTATGGGGCACATCAGTCAATACAAGTCTGGCTCAATGAATTATGAATCTAGATTGTTCATAATGAGTTCACTGAAAAAATGCTGTCCTTTTTTCTAGTCAAAATTTCTCCTCTCGGGCTAAAGGTGAACTTTCTACTACATAGATATCATTGACAGCGTCCATCCATTGTTTGAGGCTTGGTGATTTGTTTTTTGGGGGGTTTTTTTGTTTGTTTGTTGTTGGGTTTTTTGCAAGCTACTAACAGTATTTTTACAAAGCTACCAGTCCAAACGATGGATACCACATTGGCACCATGTTGTTTCAATTTATGGTCATATCAAAACATTTTGCTCATATAAGGAACCTCAGATTTATACAAAGAACATCTTGTATTGAGGATAGAAAAACAAATTTTGAGTTAGTGCTTTTCAAGCCTAAGACCTACACACTGTAAATAAAGATCCACAGACCAACACACCAGAATTGTAAAAAAAAAAAACAAAAAAAAACACAGAGATAGAGAGAGAGAAACCTGAAGATCATTCTTGAGATTTAAAGCAGTTTAGAGTCAAACAATGATTTCAGTTGACATTAGTTTTTTGTTTAACTGTTAGTAATTACTGTGTCCAATTTCATAACCTTTACATAAACATATACCACACTTACCTTGTTTCAAAGTTAAATGAAACAGTTTGATAAGGGAACTAAATGTATTTCTTCACACAGGAATTTAACGATAGCCTATAAAAGGTGTACAGTACGTATTTTTATCAGAGATCTATTTCTGTTCTTGCAAGCAGGATTAAACTGTATTCTTCCAGTCAGTGGAAAAAATAGAGCCGCTGTCTTGACTGACTTGTCTGTGTGTGTCCTCACTGAAGACACTGTTTACTTAAAGAGCTGCACTAGTTTACACTGATTGCTTAATTTTTCATCGGATATCGGGTTAAAGAGGATAAATTTGTAAAAGTAGTAAGTAGAATATAAAAAAACAGACAGCTGTCGATATTATTGCATGGTGTATAATGCCAGCAGTAATCTCAGGTGACCAAGGTCAATCCAGGAAATTAGAAATCACAAACATGTGCCTGCATGTAAGTTTATGAACAACTATGCAATGTCCTGTATGTTCTTGTGGGCTCAGTCTGTGCTCTTGTGAGGCTAACTCTCTGAAATTACCAAAATTCTTTAAAAATTACTAGTTTTTTAACTGGTGGGACACATTTTCTTATTTTACTCATCTATGTGTATTTTTTGGACTTGTTTACAGATTACATCTTAGAGGATTACACCTTGATTGTTCAGCCAAAACAAGATGAGATAACTAGATTGTCTACTTTTATTCACCCTCTTCACAGGCTGGTGGCCTGAGCCAGTGTCCATTAAATTGTGCTTATCCATGAAGTACATCTCAGTCCTTTACAAGACTTTTCAGACGTGTCAAAGTATCAAAGCAGAAACAGAATACAGCTTACATCTTTAGTCAGTGTTTTCTGACTACATTTTTTAAATACAGCTGTAAAGATGGGTTTGGGTTTTTTTGCTGATTTGTTTTGTTTGCTAGCATATTTGGCATTGCGGATGAGGACAACGAGATTTACTGTATTTTCGAATGAACCGTATAAATGTCTAATCCACAGAGCCCCAAGTTGTTCTTTTTCTCTCACTTCACGCACAAATGTTTCATGTGGGATCTAAGAAAAAGCTCATTTCATTAATGAATAGCTGTTTTTCAAGAAATGCATGTCGGAAAAGGGATCGTGTACTCATTCTTTCCTGTTTGTTTGCTCATTCTAAACAGACACGGAAGTTTCTCAAGTGGATTTGTACTATGCTAACATGGCCCTTTTCCACAGCTGGAATTGACTTTTGACCTCCTGACCCTTTTTTGACCCCAAACTCTCTTGAAAAAAGAGAGGGGTTTTTGTGTTTGTTTTTGTCATTATTTTATCTGCAAAAAAGTTAACTGTAACCTGCTTCCTCATAAAATACCTTTTCGGGTTTATCAAAATCCAGTGAATTTTGGCACTTTCAATACATTTCGCTTGCACATAAAACATTCTATAAATTACACATGGGAAAACAAAGCTCGGGGCTTTCTGGTGTCGCATAGTGATCAGTGCATCCTGCTATAAGGTTTAGTAACCCTCTGTCTTCATTGTCTAAACTGGCATTTTGTCCTTTAATTAAACTCCCAAACATTTCAATAAAGATTCACAGTTTTGATCAAATGGACAAAACACACAGACCTCATTGTTTGGATTTCGGACATGCATTTTCATTACTATCATCAGTTCAGTAAAAATCCACCACTGCCTGTATTTTGCACACATTCAGACACATTTCACTTGCCATCTCTTGGCAGCGTGTGTCTTGTTTTATAGCTCTCCCAGTCACTTACATAATGGTCTAATTGTTTTTATAGTAAGTCTTGGGCAGGTTTGAAGGTAAAAGCCAGATTACGGTAAGGATTTCAGACGAACAGGATTAGCTGTAGATTTAAGCACCTTATTTAGTCCCAGGCAATGAAAATCAGCAATGGGCTTGTCTGTGGAGCCTGTATATAAAGGCAGCTTCTGACACAAGACCCAGCCTGGTGGATAACTGCACACAGAAGTTGAATTTTTAACTCCTATTGCTAATTTAACCCAAAACAGGTAAGACATTGAAATATTTATTTGAAGAAAATTTGCCTTTCAGTTACTTTTCAGGAATTTCTTTTAATTCTGTCGTCGTGATGATCAGAAATTGTGTGATTTTATGTTCCTTTATCTTTCTATAGGCTTACATTATATAATTAATGATTTTGCACAAATAAATTTTTAGACTGCAACATAGTGCTCGAGTGTAACATGAGGTCTGACTGACTGTATCTCAAATTTTAATATACAGATTACAGGAGTCATGGTACTTTTTCATAAATGTTTGTCTTTCCTCAGTAGAGCTTATGCATTCATGCTATTACGATGAATACTGTGGGTCCTCTTGTAGTGAATCTCTGATTGCTCTGGAAACACTGACATATAAGTTCATTGCAGAATGAGATCCCCTAAGCTGGCCCTGCTGCTGGTCTTGGTGTCCTGCGTTGAACGCTGTTTGTCTGCCTCCTGCGTTGTTGATAGCTTCTCTGTGAAAGAGGACTTTGACCCCAAGAGGGTGAGTGAATTCAAAGTACGCAGACAGCAATAATGATGAATGACAAAAGAATCATTTCTGACTTTGCTTTCCTCGTTTCATTTTCACTGAAGTATGCCGGGAAGTGGTATGCACTGCAGAAGAAGGACCCAGAAGGCCTGTTCCTGCAGGACAACATTTCAGCAGAGTACACCATCGATGATGATGGCTCCATGACCGCCTCCTCCAAGGGACGCGTCACTTTGTTTGGGTAAGTTAAAAGGTCGGGAACAGATTATTTGCCCTCACAGTTGATGTATGTATCCTTATTGCTGTATTAGGCTCATTATCTCATTATCTGCTCATTATCTGTGAGACCTGATGAGGTGAGGGTAACTTGAACCTTCAGTTTATCAGGTCAGGGGTTAAGAAAAGCTTACACACGGTGCTTGAGTTCCAGTAAAGCTTTAAGACATAAACACGTACACTTTTTAGAAGAACATTCTGGACAGCATTAGCTGCAGGCTGGCTTTTCTCAGGATTACAAAGGATTAGGAAGAAACACAGTTTAGAGAGAGGGTTTATATACAGGAATGTAAGCTTAGATAAACATGCAATGAGCTGGCTTTGTTTAGAGAAAGTGTAGAATATAGTGTTAAACATGTGTTTGTATCATTATTTTGCAGCTTCTGGGTTGTATGTGCTGATATGGCTGCACAGTACTCTGTACCTGACCCTTCCACACCCGGCAAGATGTTCATGAACTATCAAGGACTGGCCAGCTACCTGTCCAGTGGAGGTTGGTTCTGTACACCTGAACCCTCCCATATATTTCTTTTATTCCCTCATTCCTCTTCACACTCCTCTTTTCTTTCACTCAGGCGACAACTACTGGGTGATCGACACCGACTACGACAACTATGCCATCACCTACGCCTGCCGCACCCTGAAAGATGACGGCAGCTGTGAGGACGGCTACGCCCTTGTCTTCTCCAGGAACCCACGTGGACTTCCTCCCGCCATCCAGCGTGTCGTCCGTCAGAAGCAAGAAGATATCTGCATGGCTGGAGAGTTCCAGCCTGTCCTGCAGTCTGGAGCCTGCTAAATCAAAAGAGAATAAGAGAAAGTGAGGAGCAAAAGTGTGTGCCAGCTAGCTGCTAGGTGGTTTGACACCAAGAAGCAGGAGAATGTGAGAGTGAATGTGCATGAGGAACACGTGAAAGTAAAGGAATATCCAGAGATGTCAGAGAATAATCATCCTCTTCTGTTTCTCAAATCTATCCACTGTCTGTTAAAGGAAAATATTCCAAGGAGTTCCAGAGTTTTGTGTGAACGTGAAAGCTAAAATAAATGTTTTTTTCTAAACAAAATATGTCTGGAAAAAGGTCCCTCTTTATTCTGCTGAAAAATAATCTGACCCATAAAAAATGAAAGTTCAACCTAAACAGAGTAAGATAAGATGTGAAGTAGCACACAGAATCACAGAAACATAGGGAACGTTTGTCAGTGTTCCAGCTTTGAAAACATGGTCATGTAAAGTAAGTGGGTAATCCTCTCTGAGGCCACGAAAATGCAGCCAAACCCATGGAATACACGCCGAGCATTAATGAGCTTACTAATGTTTGAGATCTTAGTCCTGTTATACTAACTCAGCAAAGGGTACTCTAGGTTCACGGATCAAATTAGGAGTGTTCTTGTTTGGACTGCAAAGATAATTGACTTTGTGTCAGAAGGTTAGGCCTCGCAACCACAAAGCTCAACTGATCCTGTGTGACCTTCTTTTTTTGCAATGTTACATCACAAGTTAGATCAAATCCTGCAAGAGAAAGAGAAAAGACATTTGTCAAGAAAATAATACGTCTTTAATTTCAAGAATGACAGAGTCAGAAATGCTTTCTATAGCTGGTGAGTGATTGCGTTCATTTACTCAGATAAAAACAGGGAGTTTTAGGGACTCTAATATTTTGTTGTTGGGTCTTGCTTGCTCAGAGAATCAAGGCATCGTGGATATTAGTAAGGGCAATATTTGGCAGAGCAGTGTGGACAGTGTTAGTTAGAAATACCTGTAGTCTGTTTGGCAGCAGGCTTAACTCTGATAGGATTGTTTAATGACAATAACACCATCTCTTAGTTTCCATCAAATCTGCTGAATCCCAGCAGCGATTTATGCTCCCGTGTGACAAAAGTCTTCAATCCCAGTTTATTCTAATCATTATTTTAATATGAGAAGTCTCACCTTCGGTGCAGACCCAAAATGCTTTCACATAAACAGGCTGCAAGTCAGAATAACCAGCTCTTTACAGCATAATAGACTTTCCTAGTAAACTCTTTCCCCTCACCAGACACTTCATTAGGCACACGGTGCTGGTCCCACATTGGGTCCCTTTTGATTTCAGAGCTGTGTGAATTCTTCATGGTGCAGATTCAAAAAAATTGCTGCAAAGATTTCAGAGATTTTGGTTCATGCTGGCATATACCTAAATGCACTGTGTTGCTGCCATGTGATTGGCTAATCAGATGTTTGTACTAACAAGCAGTTGGACAGGTCTACCTATAAATGTCTGGTGAATCTAAAGAGTGGATGTTTTCTTTTCAAATTAATCGCTACTATAATATATCTGTCCACCAGATATATGACCACCGTTAAATAACGGCAAACATTAAATCCATCCATCTTCCTCCGCTTATCTGGGGCCGGGTCGCAGGGGAAGCAGCCCAAGCAGAGAAGCCCAGACCTCCCTCTCCCCAGCCACCTCCTCCAGCTCATCCGGGGGGACACCAAGGCACTCCCAGGCCAGCCGAGAGATATAATCTCTCCAGCCGGATGGCCGAACTTCTCACCCTATCTCTAAGGGAGAGTCCAGCCACCCTTTGGAGGAAGCCCATTTCCGCCGCTTGTATCCGCGATCTCGTTCTTTCGGTCACTACCCACAGCTCGTGACCATAGGTGAGGGTAGGGATGAAGATCGACCGGTAAATTGAGAGCTTCGCTTTTACACTCAGCTCT
>VURO01012859.1:1508-11636 GCA_015108175.1 Pelvicachromis taeniatus
GCAGCGTTCTTTTTTTTTTTTTTTTTTTTTCAAATCGACCCACAGTCACAGCAGCGTTTTAACTGCACCGACACACACACACACACAGACAGACACACACAACATCTTAGTGACCTGCAGGAAGATGGCGGAGTCCTTCTGGTACAGCTTCACTAGCTGCAGGTTGGCGATGGTGTCGATCACCCCCATGGCTATGCCAGCCAGCGCCATGGCGATGGACAGCAGTATCACGTGGTGACATAGTGGTATGACGGCAAACACCAGCGAGATGATGAGGGTGCAGAAGAAGAGGGCTAAGAGCGAGGACTTAAGGCTAAAAAAAGAGGGAGCAAAGGATGGAAAACATACATACACAATATGCAGTGTAATAACGATGAACTGAAAAGTACACATGATAGATTTTTGTTTGAATAAATAAACTTCTTATGCTCTACTAACCTAAAACTAAACAATAATCTTCTGCCTAGACCGACACCTGGTGACTGCTGCAGTAACGTCACCTTGACGGTCCGTCACCTAAACTTTTATTTACCCAGCCAGGTTTATCCCCCCCCCCCCCGATAAAGGAGCTTTCTCAACAGCGATAATGAAGAAACAGTGTAGTTGCACTAAAAGAGTACTTTTAGTTGACTTTGCTTTAGCCACATGCTAAACAGGCACATTTTTTAGAAGCTGGAGGATGGATCACAGCTCAACACTTCCTACTCTTTGTTCCTGAACCATTTTTTATTTGTGGCAGGGTGCATTATTCAGCTGAAAGGGGCCATCAGGGAATACCCCATGAAAACACCCACGAAAGGGTGTAGAAGGTCCTCAATAATGCTTAGCTAGGTGGTACATGTCAAAGTAAAATCCACATGGATGACAGGACCCAAGGTTTCCCAGCAAAACATTGCCAAAACCATCGCAGTACCTTTGCTGGCTTGCCTTCTGCCTGGTGATCTCTACGTAAGCATTCGGCAGTGGACAGGATTGACCACACAGGCTAACCTTCGCCACCCACATGCATCACTTGGCCAAGGCATCACTGAGCCTTGGCCAACCATGACCCAGTCTGTGGTTCCCCACAGCAATACATAATAATGATCAAAGTCACTTATTAATTATGTTGATTGTATTAATGTGACACTATTAATTGTGCGACAGCATTATGTCCTCTCTGTTCATCATGTCCAGTGTGTCTTTGCTAAAGGAGGGACGAAAGAAAACGCCTTTCCTTAGTATTTAGAGAATTCCATACGCCCGTATTATGGGTACCACGCTGACACAGTGCTGGGAAAAAAGTATTTGCCCACTTGCTAATTTTTTTTTTCTTTTCACACGTTTCAGATTATGAGATAAATTTATGTGTGCTAGCCCTGCGACAGACTGGCGACCTGTCCAGGGTGGACTCCGCCTCTCGCCCCAAGACAGCTGGGATAGAATCCAGCGCCCCTCCGCGACCCTGAAAAGGATAAGCGGCTGAGAATGGATGGATGGATAAATGAATTTTTTTTAATTAAAAAAAATAAATAAATCACCCAGGCATATGGAAAATAATTTTTTTTTAATGATGATTTAATTTATTATGGGAAACGCAATCCAAACCTACCTGCCCCAATGTGAAGACAATTATTTCCTTGTTCGATCATAAATTAACGGTGATTAACCACATTTTTTGGAAAGCTAATCTCCGGTTCAATAGCCACAAATCCTGAGTACTGCCACACCTGGTCAGTGAAGAAATCAGCTGAGTAGCATCTGTATGGCAAAGTGAAGTAAGCTGAAAGATCTCAGAAAAGCAACACATCACGCCACGATTTAAAGGAACATCGAGAAACGCTGAGAAACGAAGCACATCTATCAGTCTAGAAAGAGATCCACTTCTACTTTAATGCTTTGGCATGCCAGTGAAGGAGAGGCGAAGTTACCCAGGAGTGACTGCTGTGTCAAAATGACTCCATCAACAATGCGTTCAGGAAGTCTCGAAAGTCTCACTTGTCTCACTAAAGGTCAGTTTTGTTGATTCAACAATAAGAAAGAGACCGGGCTTCCACTGGAGAGTTCCAGGGTTCAAAAGGCTTATTTCCCATTAACCAAAAACAAAACAACATTCAGTGACAGGAACTCTTAATGCTTCAGCATGCTAAGACATTTTGGACAATTCCATACTCCCAAGTTTGTGGGAACAGTTTGGAGGTGGCTCCTTCCTGTTCAAACATGACTGTGCACCAGTGCACAAGAAATGGACGAGTTAGTTTGGTGTGGAATAACGTGACTGGCCTGCCCAGAGTCCTCACATCAACCTGAGAGAAAACCTTGGGATGAGTTAAAGAATCAGTGTCTGATCGCACAAGAGTGATTCTGGAATAATGGTCAGAAATTCCCATAAAAACTAAACCTTGGAAAGCCTTCCCAGAGGAGGTGAAGCTGGGTCGACATCATATTAAGTCCTATGGATTAAGAATGGGATGTCACAGACGACTGAATGCGTTTGGCATTATACTGTACATCCATTGTGTCCCAACACATGTCTATTTCCATTTCACACACTTATCTTATTCCTGCTCGGGGGCTGAATATCTCAAACAGAGATATGAAACAAACGTCTGTTATTTGCATGCCATAGATCAGCCAGTCAAATCCAAATGTTCAGTCCAGCTGTCACCGGTGAAAGTCTCGCTGCAGTCAGAAAAGTATTCCAACACCATTCTCGATCAGGAGCAGAACATTTCATACTGAGCCCTCCATCAAGACCACGATATTTCGCAAACTCTCAACGTCAGCCACTCTAGAATATTGTTTTAATCACAAAAATGAAAAAGGAAAAAAAATCCCATCTGGTGTAGTAATTCATCTGCAGACTCATCATATTGTCTGTACATTCATAAAGCTCAACTCTCGTCTGAATATGTTTATTTAAAATGTTACTTTATTCGATTTTGGGCCAAAAAGCAGACTTTAAAAGGTAGCAGAGATGTCAGCAAAGGCTTGTCTTTGTTACCCACAGAGGGAGTTACTGTATACGCCTCTGTACTCTGTGCAATTCTAAACCACTGTTCTGCTCAAATGTGAGAACCAGTTATTCTGCCAGAATAAACTGAATAAAAACGCTGATATCACTTCAGTGAAGTCCTGTAATCAGAGGACGCAGGTGAATTAGAGGACACAAGTGGACTGACATAAGCTTGACAGGTAAAACTCGTCCTCTTTTTCTTATTTAAACACTTTTTTTTTTAGCTGCTTTCGTGGTTAAGTGGCTCCCTCAAACAGCGGTTTACACATTCGCTTAACAAGCTAAAGATCCAAACATGCGAAGCTATACCCACTGTGGCAACCCCCTTGTGCAAAAGTGGATTTTCAGCATGTAACAGAAGGCTAATAAGACTTATTAGCAATTGTGGTTTTTGTATCTAGAAAGGTTCCTGCAGGCAGCCGTGCTTGTAATGCACTCACAGAAACCCTGATAACAGACCCACCTGAGAGAGGAGCCTCTCCTATAACCACTGACGTCAGAGGCTCCAGCTTTGCGACCAGCAGCTTATTCATGTCAAGCTTTTAGTTCAGCCAGGGTCTTTAGGAAAGGTGTGGAAACACTTCTTATATTGAGAACAGTTAACAGGAACTCCCTTTGCCACTCAGCTGGGACTAGACCTCTGAAGATGGAATATATAACACTTTGTCATCCTACACTCTCCTTGCGTGTGTTCACATGGACCCTGTTGGATCCTTTCCCAGTGGGCTTGTGTCTAACCCACGACACACACAGAGTGAGTGAGGATTCCCCGTCAGCTTTCACTGCTGGGCTCTGATACCAAACACAAGCCAAAGTGTCGATGATTGGCACGATCACTGGATGAAACACAGTGAGTACACGTGTGTTTTACATGTGATGAAAACACTCGGTGTTCACTAACCACACTCACGTTTTCTTAAACAGTCCTCCCACGCTGCTGCCCACCAGCAGAAAGAACTGCTGACAGACAAACACCCAGGTGATCTGCTGCAGGGTCGACTGAGTCTGACACCTCAGGTCCAGGATGGTGGGTCCCAGGAAGGCGATGCACAGGCCGAAGCTGAAGAACACACTCCAGTAGGTGAGAGTCTGTGGCCAGTGGCGCTTAAACAGCGACCAGATCCGCTCGTCTAGTAGCATCGTTAACACCTTCAGAGCAGACGGAAGTCCTCAGAGGCCTCACAGCTGGCAGCTGCTCATATCCACACAGCCGGCGCCTTCACGCCGAACTGAACTGCACACACTACCAGCCGACAAAGTAAACAGAGTGTGAGCACTGAGCCAAGGCGCTCTGCACTGTGCCGGCGAGCGTGTTGTCGAAGTCACGTTGATTGGCTGTTGTTCGAAAGTACCGCCCTCGTGATGGCAGGTCTGATCCGTTTTTGTCTGATCCGAGATCCGTTTTCTGTGAGAGCACAGGCCACAAAGGTCTAAAAGTTGTTGTGGTCCTCCCTGAATTCTCACGTGACTAAAACAGGAGGCTGTAAAGCAGGGGTCACCAACATAGTGCCCGCGGGCACCAGGTTGCCCGCAAGGACCACATGAGTAGCCCGCGGGCCTCTTCTATAAATAGCTCACTATAAAAAACTTACCCGTAAGCTGCAACAATTTTTATTTTTTGTTGCTATTTTTTTTTAAATCACAATTGCATTGGTGTCAATTTGTTAGAGATAATATATAAAAAAATATTATTAAATATTAGATCAGCGCTAGCTGGTCTCCACGGAAACAGTTGCCATAAACAGTGTCTTTACATAGATAAATATCATTAATTATTTATGATAACATATAATTAAAGTTAAATTGAGGAAATGTGTTATTTCAGAAGTGTGTGTCAAACTGGTAGCCCTTCACATTAATCAGTACCCAAGAAGTAGCTCTCACTTTCAAAAAGGTTGGTGAGCCCTGCTGTAAAGGCATGTCTGTACCATTCAAAGCATCATTCTCCAAAAACAACAAGACATAATACCAGATGATGTCATTAAATGTTGTGTAGAACTGGACGATCTAAGCAACACAATACAGTTAATATAGTTGACCCATAAGAGCTGCTGAAACTGTAACAGGAACTTTCCTCGGTGTGTAAAGGGACGGGTTCTTTTGAAATATATATTTTGGAATAACTAATTAATAATTTTATTTTAATACGTCATTACAAAATCTTACGTACAAATTACGTACAAATTGTGCAGGTTGTCGAATATCTTGGGAACTTGTCTCAGTTGTTTAGCTGTATCTTCGTTTTCTTCCTGTAATCCTTCATAATGTCAAATATGGCTTACAAAATCAAGCCCATGCTCGAGATTTCTCTAGTGCAGTGGTGTCAAACATAAGGCCCGATTGTCTGGCAAAGATTTTAAAAATTTTGAAGGAGAACAGAAATTTTGGAGACGTTTTTAAAATGTTTCCAGTTTTTCCAGCTGAGAAAGCTCTCCCTGATGGTTATTCATAGAATACCTCGGGAATTAAACTGTAGATTTCTGTCATTTTACAAATTTACTTTTCAGTTTGATTCACTTCAATTCTATTTCATTTATGTAGCATCAAATAAGTTGCCTCAAGGTGCTTTATATTGTAAGGTAAAGACCATACAATAATACAAAGAAAACCCCAACAATGAGACCACTCCCTTTAAGCAAGCACTTTGGTGACAGTGGGATGGAAAAACTCCCTTTTAACAGGAAGAATCCTCCAGGAGAACCAGTTTCAGGGAGGGACGGCCATCTGCCACGACCAGAGAGATACTTCATACTTTTTGAAACTGAGACATCCTGTTGAAATAGCTCCTCTTTTTATATAAAGACAGGATTAAATGTGCAGTTTAATTTCTGTACACTGGCAGAACGGGCAGTTTCACTGGCCCGGTTCATATGAGATCAAAATGGGCTGTGCGTGGCCATTAATGTAAAATTAATTTACCATCCCTGCTTTAGTAGAAAACTAGAACTCAGTCCCCATAAATTACCATTTAAATTACCCCCCAAAAATGTAATGTGATTTGTTTTTAACCCAATAGTATGCTGGTAAGGCTTTGATTGGCAGGTATGACGCGGGCAGCAGAAGCAAACAGCTGTCTTCTAGGCCTTATCAGACAAACATCATGTGTTACAGTGAGGAATCAACTGATACAAGATGTTTGTGCTTCACCGTTTTGGTAACTGGTGAAATTATAGTTTTTATTTTTAAAAAAAATTAGTTTATGACACACCCAAGATGCTGGAGTGACTTCTTCCACTCATATTTCTTCCAACAAGAAATCTGAGCCATAGGTCCCCAGGGTGAAACAGTTCCCTCAGTTTTCCAGTGGATATGCATTGTTCCCTTTACTGAGAGAAATGCTTAGCCTTCTGACGACCAAATCATCAGCAGTGACATGTTCAGGGTTATGTTTAGGGTTTGCGAGTGCAAGGGTAAACCCACTGCTAGATAAATATTCCAAAACTATAAATGATGTACCTTTCAAATGAAGTGTCATGCGTTCGTTTTGGCCTTTCTCCATTTTTCAAACAGGTGAAATTTCTGTTAAAAGAGGGGATATTAACCTCACCTAAACCCTAACCCTGATCCAAATTGTTAAACTCTTTAAATGATAGCTCATTTACGAGCATACAGGGCACAATCGGATGCTTCTACAATACATATGATTTAAAAACACATTCACTCTCTCCCTGCTTCCCCTCCCTGAGCAGGAAGAACCTTCTGCGTAGGACTTCTTCCTCTTAAAAGAGAGTTTTTTCTTCCCACTGTTGCCAAGTAATTGCTCATAGCGAGTCATCTGATTGTGCATTTTCTCTCTATCATTTTAGGGTTTTACCTTACAATATAAGCTCTCTTGAGGTGACTGCTGGTGCGAATTGTTGCTATGTAGATAAAATTGAATTGAAACGAATTGCAGGACTGGTTTGTACTGCACGGCTGATAAAAAGGAGCAGAGATCTTAATGACTCTTTACGTGAAGCTAAGTATATAAACATTATCATTTTATAGAAAGAGTAATTTTGATCTTGACTCTAATCTGCTCTAAGCTAACAGATGAATCTCGTGGGAAACAAAAGTGAAGCAAATCTATTGCTTGGCTGCACATGCTGTTAGCGCAATGAGGCCATTAAATTTATGACACACTGACAGAACTAAATATCTGCTTTAGAAAGGCTTTCTTCCTAGGGCGTCACATTATTGTTGCTACAACACCCCCTGACTGATTTAACCATTCCTGTTTAATGCTGGGATAAAAGCTGTGGTTGATAGGCAGTGTTTTCAGATCATCGTCTGGCTGTAGGATAAAAGTGAGAATTAAGGAATCACTTTACGTCGGTACACTCCTGCATGCGTCTTACTGCTGCTGCCATCTGTGCCACATACAGAAGCTGCAAACATAGCCAGGGCGTCATGAGGTCTCCTCTATGTTTCACTGAGACGTGGAATGAGTTGGCTTGTGGCCACATCCTGTCTCTCTCCACACTATCTGACATGTGTTTGTTTGTTTCAAATCAACTCTCTGAATTCTTGCTGCAGGTTACAGGTCTACAAACTCATTATGCTCTTCACATTGGCACTATCAGGATCTGTTTATCTGTTTCTCTTGTCCTGCAGTCATTTACCTCTACTAACAATAACAACTGAGTTTGTTGTTAATAGAAATTACTGTCCTTAAATTCTCTTCATTCGTCCAGCAAAGAACCGAACTGTTGTCCAGTAGCACCGCCTTGTGTTCACCTGTGTTACTGCGTCTTCTCCTTGGTATCGTGTCCACCAAGAGCAGCATTATGGTAAAAGTACACAAAAAGAATGGAACTTTCCCCCCCCCACAATTTCAGTAGTTTATTTATTCATTAAGTGATCGATTATTCAATCAGTTTTATGCCTATGGCAGCCACAGTACATTCAATTTCTCATGGTATAACAGTGTAGACAAATCCCACAAAATATCACGTCTCATACAAAATCTAAACTCATCTTTTATAAAACATTTAGACGTCATCTACAGTTTTTTTTTCTCTTTACTTTTATTTTAAGAGCTCCGTTGGTTTTTTTCTTTTTCTTAAACATCATAAAACTCACTGAGAAAAATGAGAACATCTGTTAAAATACATATATTATTTATTTTTTCTTTATTACAATATTTAAAATAGCTTCATTTACCACAACTAAACACACAGTAATACTTCTGCCATTGAGGGAGGAGGAGGGGAAGGTTGGAAGTGTAACGTCTACAGCGATACATCCGTCTGAAGTCCCTGCAGGTGGGCCCTGAATGCCTCTCCTCAGTGCCTTCATCTTTGCTCTAACACGCTGACAGGTGAACAGAGGTTGAGATGGTTGTACCACTATTCTATTCACCCACTTGTAGAGGTAGAAAACATTTGACTGGCATCTGTCTCTTCACTCATATACAAGCATAAACCCATTGACGGTGCTCAGCAAGCACCTGCTTTAGAGGTTCAGTGCTCGACTTAAGGACACTTGGAGACACCCAGCTCTCTGCTTCTCTACTGCTGTCCTCTACGAACACTTTAAAGTGCCATTTGTTTGCTTGCACTTGGATAGAGAGCACACATAGCCAGTAAATCTGTAGTTTGACTTATCTATTTAAGATAAGTAACATACAACTGGACTGGCAGTAGATTTCGTTAAGACATTTCCACACTTTTGGAATTACCGTCCCCACTGAATGCCTCATTTGGCATGTTAAATCACAGGCGAATTAAAGACTACTGCAGCCTGTGAGACTGTTAACATAGATGTTCAGCGACATCTAATACTGCAACATAAAAGGATTGGTACTTTCTAGAAGCCAGGACGAATTCAATTTGTCCTTAACATCAGAATAACGGCAAGCAGCCATCCACCATTAGCGACCTACATCACATGGTGTGACATCAGTCACTCTGCATTAAAATTATATTAAAACTAGACTCACGTGTAAACCAGAATGACAGTGACATAGTAGCTCATCCACTTCATGGTCCATCATAATCCTCAGGTTATTTAAGATAGCAACAAGTCAACCACAGCCCTGCGGCATTCCCAGCGTTACTTTTCCTTTTTACTGTGACAGGGACATTCATGCAGAACATGGACTAGCACAGGCTGATCGGGACAGTGTTTACCGAGGTCACATGATTAGACAAAAAACTTCTACTGGACTTGCTCACAGCTGGCCATTGGAAAGAATGCAAGTTTAAAGCACGACCACACTGGTTGTCCAGAATACACATCGGTGATTTAGAGTCATCTGCTCACAATCCAATGACTGGTCTTCCAACCAAAAGCATTACAAAGGCTGCCGGGTCGACTTCCTATATCTATTTACTGTACGTGGAGCGCTAACCAATTTTTTAGACCATCTTTCATAAAATTGAAAAAACACAGATATTTTAGATATCTGTCAAAAACCTGTTTAAAACTAAAAATGTGATTATTATTTATTATTGAATTCATGTTTTTATACTCAAATTTGAGCTGGCACATTGGACTTTGGTGGGAAGTCAGACATTAATCAGGTGTAACATTTAACCACTAAAACTAATTTTGTACTTGAATACAAGCAAATAATTCTAATAATTTAGTTTATCTTATAAAATAATAATGATGTGCTTTGCTATTTTACTATTTTATAGATTTTTGTATTACAGTCAATTTGAAAGTTCAAAGACGATGACAATAATTATATTGTAGTATTAAAAATATGTTTAAATATATTAAATACAATATGATCGCACTAGGGGCTTGGTACCCAATCTTGGGTGGGGTTGATGTTATCTCCCCCCTGACCTGTCGCCCTGGCTCCCCCTTGCCGTAGCATATAGTGTGTTGTACCTCGTCAATCTCTAACTGTGAGAGCAGTCCCTTCTTCCGACTGTTGGAACACTGAGCTACTAGTGTTTCACCGTCAATCTGGATGTTGGGTATCGAAGAGTCCATAGGTCTCTCATCCTATTCATGTAACCCCGTCCGCTGGGGTTACTTGCGTAGCAGCATTCCAACATTTTCATCTCTTGCCCACCGATGTCTTCTCGTTCCAGTAGCCCACTTCTCGCCAGGGTCCCCTGGTTCCTCAACACCTGACGCGGACCTTGTTGATCCAGGCGACGTCCGAGCCGGCATGCCTTCATATTTATGTCTCTCGCTAG
>VURO01012867.1:1287-25839 GCA_015108175.1 Pelvicachromis taeniatus
TACAAAAAACCCCAAAGAAAAAAAAAAAAACAGATTTTAATAAAAAAAAAAAAAAAAAAAACATAAATGAAGACCAAAAGTCTAAAAACAGAACTGTAATTTTTTTTCAATATTGTAGGCATCTACAGTAGCAAAAAATAAAATAAAATAAGTAAATATACCTAGTTACTAAAACTGAAATTGGTATTAGATATTCATTTGCAACCTTACTGATCTGATGCCAGCTACATCAGCCAGCAATGCTGCAGACAGGGGGGCACAAAGCTCCGCCCCCACTAGCAGCTGAACATGTGAATATCAGCACAACTGGGTGAAGCGTCTTAAAGACCAACAGCCTGGGCTTTGGAAGAATTTGAGAGGCCAGTTAAGCTCCCAACAACAACACTTAAGTACTAAACAGCTTTCACAAACATAAACATTACCTGGGTGGCGCATACATTAAAATAATCCATTTAACTATTAGCCATTACTCACATGAACTGTCTCTTATCATTAAAGTAGCAACTAGTGGCTATGGCTAATAATAAAGTGATCTTTTAATTACTGTCGAAGATAAGCAGCAAACATTATCAGTGCTGCCCATGTGCAACACAAACAAATAAATGTTACTATAATAGCAAAAAAATAGTTATTTGTCTAAAATGTGGTCTATTTCCCATAACGTCCCAGATTGAAGCTCAAAAAAGTTTTGCTTTTCTTGCCTCTTCTTTTTAACCCCATATGGTATCACAAATAGTATAAAATATCAAGTATTTTTTGAGTATGAAGTTTAATGCAGTCTAATTCATATACACGATGAGCAACTTGCAGTAACACAGTCCTGTGTTAGAACCCAAAATCCTAGATCTGTCTTTTCTATGTGGTGTTTTCATATTCCTTCTCTGCTCGTCTGGTTGGTTCTGGAGCTCTTTTTTTCCCCTGATCATCAGAAACATGATAAGTTAAATTTTATTGCTCAAGTGAACTTGAACAAGAAGTCAGGGATTCATAAAGGTGACTTAACATTATTTAAGTGTGTGACTTTTTCAACAACAAAAAAACTGCACCCTCAAAATACACCATCTATGCTGATGAGCTTAAAAAAAAATAATAATAATCACTCCAGTGCAGCAAAACTGCCCCTGCTCCACATAGTTACTAATCAGAAAAGGTGAGGCCTTGACTGAGGGCTGGCAGTTAGATTTGGATGCAGCCTGCACTGGAGGAGGCTGATGACGCTATGGGTGACTAGAAGTACATCATATATATGCACAGCAAATACTCCAGGGGTTGGGGGGGAAATCCCATTTGTCTTCCTTGAGTGTACTGCAACTTGTGGGCTTAGAGCTTACAATTACTGAGATAAGCAAATTAGGCTGTGAGGCAAATTATGATTTATGAATTTAGCAGAGGACTAAAATGAGAAAAAGGTGTGCATATGCACCAACCAGCAACCAGCTGATAACACGAAACTGAGCACTGCAAACTCGTTACTTGAAATCAATATATAATCATATTATTCTGAGATTAATTAATTCCATCTGCTCTCATTATGTTTTTCCATCTTGTTTTAATTACGATTAAATTAATTAGCAAATAAACAAACAAGAAGGCAATCATTGCAACTTGACAGACACTTATGAGGAAACAGCTAAACATACTCAGCCGTGCCCTACTTTTACTAAACCTACACAAAGAGCGACAAGTCAACAGCACACTATAGACTATGCACACGTGCACACAAAACCTGTGTGTGTCACATTCTTGCAAACAGGCAGATTCTAGGTAAGAAGAGAGATCTCCTATTCAGACATAATGGAGACTTGGCTCGGACACACAAATACACACACACACACACACACATCTGCAGTGTCAGTTTCAAGTTGGCCAATTTATCTTGATGACAGTAACAGATTGGGAATTCCAGAGGAGAGGGCAAGTGTGTGCACAGCTATTATCAGCCACTTCCATAAAGATTTGACAGTCGATGGAGCTGTCGATGGAAAACACTAGGTGTAAGACAGGGCTTCATCCAAGATATATATCTTTTTTTCATTATCCCGTCAAAAGCAGGTGAGAACCGTTTCCCAAAGTTGACACAGCGGGTTTTTTTTTTTAGAAAAAGGCCTGTAGAGTTAACTTGAAGAGCAGCAGTTTAAACTCCCAATATGAGATAAGTGGAACTGTAAGAAGGCTTAAATTAACATTTATTATCTTTTTAAGTCCTTAAGTAAAACCTTTTTTTTCCCTACATCCTATAAGAACTGCGCTGTAACACATTTTTGTAATTGGCCCTGCAGGATACGAAGCTGGCCAGGGTTGAGTTGCCATGCATTGCATCCTTGACCATGCGAGTCTTGTGGCACTCCTATTACATAAGCCTGTCTGACTGTGCTGTAAAGTTTGTGTGCACTCCTAATGTACAAACCACATTGTTGTGTAACACATAAAAAGACCCAGTGTTGTGGTCCCAAAAATGATGTTAACCATAGTGTGACTTCTATTAATATAACTCATAAGAAGCCTTAGGTGGGAAGAAGCATGTGCATGAACACACAAGCCCAAGCATCATGTCTTGTGGAGAACAGAGAAAGATTTATCTTAATACCCCTCTATTCAATCCAAGATAATAAATAAGTGGGAGTCACACTGGAACCACAGTCAATACGGTTTTCTCTGTAAATGGATCAAATGAACAGCTGCTAGTCTGAAGTCGGGACGGGTTTGGCAATCTGCCTTATTGACGGTACAATATGATCAATGTAAACATTGGCCAATTACTATTTAAAGCACCATAGAAAGAAACTGTGTCATAGGTTTGACTGTATAGGAGGAGCCAGTTTGACCACTTTTTGCCATTACAACAGATTTGAATGGGCTGTAGGCAACACCTAAAAATACATCCATGATACAGATGCTGTCAAGTGCAGCACCCGGATGAAGGTCCCTTTTATTGTTTGGTAACAGTTAAAAGATATGCATCACTGATGCCCTTGAGACACATTTATAGCTGGAGCTTCCACTGTGACTAATAATGGCGAGGAGTGCGTCTCAGTACTTGGTGTTAAAACGATGTCTGGGATCTCAATCGAAACAGACAAGGAGGCAAATAAAATGTTACATATGAACGTAGCTTTGGATCGAGCACCATGTTCATGTTTTCAGAATATTTGGGAGACAAAATGTAACGCCACACATTTCATTTGTTTACGTTAGGCTTATTTTTCACAAACTGAGCACATAAATCCACATTTCTGTCAAAGTACCGTAGAGTGGCTAATTTACCACTGTTCGGCTAACTGTGTCAAACGAGTGTAGTGTGAATGCCTTTGCTCTGCTAACAATACTTGTAGAGTAGTGCGTGGAAGGCTCAGTTAATCTCCTAAGACTAAGCAAACAGAGATGCAAGTCTTGAAGTCTATCCCTGAGATGAGTCACCGTGTTCCGGTATGCATTTACACACCTATACAAGTGTACATACCTTTTTTTGTTTAGTAACATAATAAGTGTCTCACAAAAAAATGCAAGAGGAAGAACCGAATTGAAACACAGCAGTTTGTCATTCATGCTTGGCATATGAATGAATCAGGCTATCAGTTTCAGCTGGGTCGGGATTAAATTTGCAAAGGCCAGGATAAGAGATGTTTGATCTGAACACGGCTGGAACGATGGACTCACAAAGAGAGGAAACAGAATGAGAAAGAGAGCCCGATTGTACCACAACACTGTTGTCATTCAAGGCATTTGCCTCTGTGGCTCAATAGAGAGTAATCAATAATTGCCTAAGGCTTCATCTAAGGCTGGGCTACACCCGGAGTACAGTGGTAACAGGCTGGCCCTTTCAGACATGACTGAGTACATTGTACAGGCATTAAGAGGCAGAGTCCGATGTTGTAATCCTAAAATATTGCTTCTATGCTTTGACAAAGATGGCTGGGTCACAGTGTTTTGCTTACAAGACGTGCACTCGTGAGATGCCTTCTGCTTTGAATTTCTGGTTTTGAGCAAAAGGTTGGCTTTAAGCATGCCACTGGCAAACCGGTGACGAGGGAAAAGGGTGGGGGAGCTTGAGAAAGGGGTTGCAGCCTGCTGCAGAGCAGTGGCTGCCTATAGCCCACTCACTATAAGATGACAAAATGCACTGGGCCACTTAAGAGTCACCGAGAAGGTGAAGCCTTCAGACAATAGCTAACTTCCACTTAGCTTTTCCTTACGGACAGCGATTACCAGCTACACAACAAACCCAGAAATACACAATTATATTCAAACACATGAAAAACTAAAGAAGAGACCCTTCCCTAGGCTATGACCTCACTTCCTTTGACATCACTAGCTTGGCGGGGGGATGGGCAGCTAGCTACTAAAACCAGATTTTTATGTAGCTCCCGGATCTCACGGCTAACCACCGAAACATTAAAAAGCAAAGATTGCTTCGCCGATAAAATCGGTTGCTTTCTAAAACTAAGACGCAATAAGCGTACACTAAACGACTGACTAGCCAAGCCAGTGAAGGGGAACAGGAGCACAGCAACACACATCTCTCGCTCTCTCTCTTCTTAATTTCCATAGGACAATACAGGAAGAATAATTTGTCCTTACATACCTCTGAAGTGCACAAGGGCCACCGGCTGAAACGGCCCATTGGAATTGGGTGCATCTACAACCATCCTGTCTCCAGATTTATTGCATGTCAACATCTAAACCTCAACCAGGAAGGCGATTCCACTCAGGGCGAGAGGCCAGCCTCCATTTTAGCACAAAAGCAGATCAGAAAATGAAGCTCTGTGCCGCTGGAGGGAACTGGCTAGTTAGTGACGTAAGCAGGGGAGGAGCCAGCTGATTGGCTGAGGCCTGCTGCTCTGGATCAATCGAGTCGAGGACTGCTGCGAGAGAAGGGAGATGATTGGATGAACGCTTGCATAGGAGGTGGATCATACGTCGGATTTTGTTTTTTGTTTTTTTTTGTTTTGCTCCTCCTTTCCACTCACTGGTCTCTTGTGACGCTCTGCAAGGCAGGCCCTGTACAGATCTTAGATCAGATTGACTTGAATCTTTTCTACAGTTCAGCCATTAGCAAGGGGTTCGGCATAATCTGACTTAGGATAAGCAGCTGGAAATAACTTACTCTGAGAGAGAGAAAGGTCCTGGCTCAATCTTCAAAGTCTTTCATTGTTTCCTCATGTCATTTCTCCTTGGTTCTTTATCAAAGAGAGCTGGAGAAGAGGGTCAGATGGGGGCTAAAGTCTCTGGATTCAATGAGCAACACAGACAAGCGGAAACCACATGAGAACTGAGCCCTGGACTGCTCAGGGTTGAAACAACAGTGGTCTCCAGCAAGAAGAGCCACGGAGAGCCAGTGGAGGCACTGCACACAAGATGAAAGACCCATTTATAGCATGTAAAACAATGTGAAATTAAATAAATATAAATAAAATGAAGCTACGATAAAATGTAGCTGGTGCCTGACACACTTTGTGAGAGTGTCTTATGAATCACACACTGTTCTGACCAATGGCGGGACATCTGCATTATGTTGTGAGTGATGCCAGCATTCTTAGAAAAATTAGCTGTAAGCAGGAAATGAAAGTGAGCGCACAGAAAATTAAATGCATAGAGACGCAGAATAGAAACAACTCCAAACAGTAGTGATTTCCTGTCTCACAGTTTACCTGATCAGACAAATGTTAAAGTTAATTAGAAATAAATAAATACTACACGTCCGAGTATGCTCCTATATTAATCTGTAAAATGTAGTAGTAGGATATGTTTATTTCATCAGTTGCTGTTAATAATGTGACAAATGTTTTTGTTTATGAATAATTACTTTGGGAATGTTTACTCCAGCACAAGTAATTCTTGAAGACACTGAATGATTAATCTGCATTTTATCTTTACATAATGAAGTGGCTGTCCTGCTTTTCATGTGATTTATCAGAGGACACACTGAAACCACATTCACACCACAAGACAGGCCAGGCTTTTCATAACAGAACGGGCTTCACAAAGCCATTTTCACAGTCATTTAAAAACAAAGGGACTGTGCTGTGTTGCAACAATGGACACAGTCAGACAGTTAATTGGAATTTAATGAAAAGTCCAACAAAAAGGCCAAGATGTACAGTATGTTCCAGCTATCCCAAATCTCTTATTAGAATTCATTATATGCATCCTGATGCCACTTAAAGAATGTTGGACATGTTCAAATAATTTACAAATCACAATTAAGCAAATATAGAAAAAATGCATTTACTCTAAAGAAAATCTGTTGCTCAAAAAATGTTTTATTTAAATGACATGTATATTTTGCATCCAAGGAGCAAGACTTTGTTATTTTTACAGCGGTCTTGAAACATTGTTCTCCAGGCATTTTGAAGGTCTTTTAAAGTTTTTTCAAAGGACCATTTTCAAAGGTATGGTCCTGTTTCTTCACTTAGCCACTTAGCACTCACCTATGAATCATTCAAGTATAAAAAAGGCACCTAACACAAGGGATCAAAAAGAGTTGTGCCCACAGATAACAGACAACTTAGCGAAGCACCTTGCCTTGACATATCTCGCGAGGCCTCAGTGTACAATGTGTCCTTAAAAAATTGGAGGAAACACAAAAGCAAAATGACAGACTTAAAAACTGTCTACAGTAGATGAAGCAAAGGCCTGACACAAAGTCTGATAAATGCATTCAGTTCTTTAGTTGATCCATTTACTGTTCTCTAAAGCTTGATCAGCAATTGTCTTAGTGGAATGATGGCTGTCAATAAGCCATTCTTAAGGAAACGAACGAGGAGAAAAGGCTGATGTACACCAAATTACCCAAGAACTGGACTGAAAATGAGTGCCAACGAGTCTGATGCAGTGATGACATTTGACATTTTTGGTTCAAATTATTGTTAGGCTGCACAGAGGCTCTGTTATGGTTTAGACTGCATGTCAGCCAGTGATGTTGGAGATCTCGTCAAACATGAAAAAAAAAAGTTACCATCTTGGAAGCATCTCAGTGGTAACAGCCTAATTTCTTAATGTGACAATGATTACAAACACATTCTCAATGCAGTAAAAACATACCTGGATAGAAAAACACACATTATCAGTCAGTGCCTGGACCTTAACAAGAATGAAGCAGCGTGAGACCATCTTGACAGAGAAGAGAACAGAAGGTAGCCAACATTCAAAGACGAGCTTTGAACATCTTTCAAGAAGCCTGGAGAACAATTCCTGCAGACTACTTTAAGAACTGACCAGAAAGCTGCTTAAGAGAATTCAGGCTGTGTTGGAGAATAAAGGTGGTCACACCAAATATTGACTTTCAAGCTTATTAGAATTGCACACACTCTGTTTTTGCCTTATGTACTTTAATTACATGTATGTTTGCAGATCGCTACACCTATTTCCCATTTTCCTAACAAAATATATGCCTCAAAACTTTTGCACAACACTGTGTATTGCTTCGCTTCAACTGAAAAATAAAGGTCTTCCTTATTTTAATTGGCAACAATTTCTCTTGGCAAGTAATTTCTGCATTAGCAGGTACAACAGTAAGTTTACTTTGGGTTCTCTGCACCTCATTACAGTGTGAATTAAAGCTCATTGAAAAGAAGCACCCGGTGACACAGAGGAACATATTAAGCAATTAAAGCAAAGGCAGAGGAGAGGTTCTTATTCTTCCCAGTTTATATTCTTGCTGTTCTCACTCTCAGGGGCCAAAGCCTCTCCAAGAGGTGCCATTACATTCCACAGCCATGACAACAGGCAGTATTTACTGAAAGGTGCCACTTACTTCTTACAAATTGGACATGCTGAAAAGTGTATAAAGCTTCAAATACCACCATAACTCTACCAGAAATACTTCTGGTTGCTGACATCTAGCGTATTTGTTCCCTGTTTAAAATTCCCACTCAAAACCCACAGAGCAGTTTATCCTATTAACATGTCTTAAGTGGTCAATTATACATTATGCCCCTCCCCTACGGCCTGCACTGTTGTACAAAAGTGCTGAAAACACAACAATAAGCCATATTGTTGCACTTGGTGCCATGCATACACGTGTCTTTTACTCAACAGATATACTATTAATACCTATTTAGAGTCACATGTCCAGTGAAGTCATAGAAACAGAAATTGATTTGTTGAAAAACAATCTATTTAAATAATGCTACTTTTTCTCGATATAGAGTCAGCCATAGGGCAGTAAGGCTTGACATTATGCTGGAATTCAATGAAAAATCTCAACATTACAAATAACAGCTCTTCCATTTTCAGTCAAAAGGTGGCAGCACAGACTGGCCCGTCTGTGCAAGAGCCTTCTGAAACACAAAGCCACCACTAAATGTTTTACTAACACCTGGAGCAACTTGCTGTTTACGCGCCTTCATTATACATGCAACGTTGTCCTATTGACAAGATTTTGTCCATCGCACCAAATAAGATGACGTGAACCCACAGCCGCGCTTCATGTAAGAAAGAAACAGATAAAAAGTTTCATATTTGGAGCAGATCTAACACATGCGTGATCTTTGGACACATGTAACAAGTTCTACTTTTCATTACTCTCAAAAGCATACACACATGAACAAAATACATACATACACATCAAGTTTACGTAAGTCAACGTGTAACATGTACATATAAACAAGGAGATTTCATCCTCTACCAGTGCCAAGGTACATTTTTTATTAATAAAAAAAAAAAAAAGTGATATCAGTCTGCACTAAAAAATTAGAGGGGTTCTGTTGTTGTTGTTGCTCTACCTCCTGAGCATGCCTCATGAAATTTGGCTTCTAAGTTTTTTTTTATAAAATCTTGCTGCTAGAGTAGCAAACAAACTCAAACTCAATTCCCAAAGACATTACATGTTTGACGTTTTAGCACGTAATCTCTGCCCTGCATCTCTCACTGACCTTGTCTTCATCAGCAGGTTTATTTGCAGGAAATCTCAGAAACGTGGGTGTTTGGGGCCTTTTCTTTTAAGCTGCACTTGGAACTCTCTACCTCCTCACATTTGTGCACCGGATTCACTGATATAATTTAACACTGGTCTTTAAACCTTTTAAACAACTTTATTCACTTTGATTGAAACAGCCATAGTCTCATAGTTTTATTTTTCTTTTACGATATAACTTTAAATACTACTTTTATCTAAGCGATGCTCTGTTATGGTATATTTCAGGTTTGCTGTTTTAATTGTATGATCCCATTAAGTGTATTCTTGTTCTTCTTCCTATTATTATTATTATTAACTCCCAATACATGTCCAACATGTATCCAGTGCTATAAATATGACTTATGTAATTTTCACAGTCATCAGACAGCTTTATTGATTTGCAGCCATCAGATCACCTCACTGCAGGGTTTGAGAGAACATTGAGTAATAGAAACACCAAGCTAATTATTACTTTTCAAATTATCATTAGACAAACTGCCACACTCTGCCAACTGTGTGCGTGTCCCACTCCATCTAACAAGCTGTCTGTGCTGCACATCTCTATTGTTCCTTTGTAGTGACACCCACCTCATCCAGGTATGAGAACAAAGCATAGCTGGGTATAGTTTACAGGAAACCACTTAGGCCAAATCCTGTCTGTAATGCAGTGTGTAAAGAAAGAAGCCATGAAAGATTGATGCAAATGTTCAAACCTCAACCTAGCTCAGAGTCCGCATCCGTGCAGTATGTACTGACTGAATCAGTCAATACGCTAAATTAACACACTGACGGAGGAACATGCTTGCTATAATTACGGTTGTTCGTTTGCTGGTTTGTTTAATATTAATACTAAATTGACACTGAAACACGTACAAATCTCCCATCGCAGTTATTCACATGGCTTGGCCAGGCTGTGTTATAACATGAGCTTATGCAACATTGTTTGTCTGACATGAGTAACATTACGGGCCATGCTCAATTGGCATGCTTACATTTATTGTCTGATTTTGAGTTTTCTTTTTTTACTGTTATCCAGTGGCCCACATCCAAGGATTCTTACAGTCCATTCATTCAGTGTTATCTTACATGAGCCCTCCACGGCAGGTAATATCTGTTTCTTCCAGGTACGATTGCAGATACAGCTGATTGCACATCATTTGCATTACAGATAAAGCTGATGGGCAGTCTGCTTGGATATAAATTATGTAGTGAGACCTCAAGGTTAAAAAGATGGTTATGAGGATCCACCAAGGCTAATGAATTGTTAATATGATTCCCTTCATCCATAATGGCCAAACGTGCAATCTAAGATAAAGGTCAGCTTGTGTGTTCCAGAAGAAGTGTAGCTTATCTCTGCATGTAAGGGAACGGTAGATGAGCTGTGTTTTCTAAAAGACAAGAAGAAAAGAAAGATAGCTCCTCTTTGGGATACTGTATACTGAAGGAGGCATACCGGCTAGCTCGGGTAGCTTCTGTAGTTCTCTGTTAGCACTGAGGTGGAAAGAGGAAGTGCTGAACCTCTTCTCCCTCTTGACGGCCGATTGTGACCCTGGCTGCTTTACCCTCATCAGCTGAGTTGCAGGAGGCACTTTCTTATTGGAGCCCTGCAGAAATAAGAGTCACAGAGGAAGGGCTCTTGTTACTAGAGCAAGGTAGGGCAAGGTAGTTCCTGCCCCAAAGGAAATGGCACAGGAATTATTTTTCTCAAGTGTCACTGCAGAGTCCAAAGGAGGAGGAGGGGGAGTCAAAGAGGCGTGGGTGTTGCAGTTAAGGCTCAAGTTCCTTTCTGAATCAGATCGGGCGATTCTCAATTAAGCAACCTGATCACAGCCGGCGGTGTGCTGTACTGCATCTGCTGACAGAGATTGTGATGGACCTCAGTGGATAGAATAATTGAACTCAGATGGAAAGGATACAGCTGTCAATGGGAACACACAGCAGGTCCAGGAGTCAATCAATCACATCTTTTCCAAACTCCACTCAACATCAGTGATGTACAAATGACAAAGGACAAAAATAGCCACGACAATGCCTGGTATTACATGCAGAAGTCAAACAGGGCACAGTGGGGGTAAAAATAAGGATTGAATGCATGCATTTTTCAAAGTAAATAAAGTCATAAGATCATGCCACGGGTCACATGAGCAGGTTTGCCTGAATTTCATGAGGACAAAAAACCATTATACTTGAAGAACAAAAATACAACGCTCACAGAAAGCAGTAAAAGCAGCAGTAGTAGTTGAGCTAACGTTATAATATGTGCTTGTGATGCATATGATATGCATGAAGTCTAAAAACTGACAAATCAACAGAAAAATGCTCCTCTTTTTCCTATTAAAGCATTTGAACACAATTAATACAAAGAAGTACATAATTAAACACTAAGTAAAAGCATCAGAGAAAATAAAAGTTTTGGCCTACAGACATCTCTGTTAGATCCATGTAGTAACAAATGCTCAGTAACCGTAACTTTAGTACTTATAGTTCAATGCTGGTCCTCGTGAGAAGTTTAAAAATACTTACGTCTTGGTCAGCTGCAGGCCCATTTTTACTCCCAGATTTCTTAGATCTTGCAGATTTGGAGGAGTCCTAAAGAGTGAGCAGGCGATTTAATAAAATATAAATAAATAAACAGAGAAACAGAGAAACATTTACATCAATACAAACATTCAGTATTCCCATCCAAGTCCACTTTACCTTTTCTTTTTTGCTCTTGTGAGGCATACTGACACGGGAATCCCCAGTGTCAGCAGTGAAAGTGTGGCCACACACTGACAGCAGGCTCCTGGTTAAAACACGTCTGCTCGTATACACTAATAATGAGGCTTCCACGACTGACCATTCAAACACCATGTGACTAAGTCGGAGCCGCAAGCAGTCATCCTATTTATACGGCGGCTGCACAGCACAACTCACCCTTTGTAGAGATGTAATTAACAACTGAAACACATACGGTCTATGTCCGCTGTCAACACCCAACTTACTCTGGTCAGAGCTGCACTTTCCAGCCCTAAACGAGTGATGTGTCGCGGGTTATGCTTGTAAAAGTGGACTACGGCCACCAGAGGGCAGGGTTGTACATGGAAAACCGGAGGTAGCTCTGTGTGTGTGTGTGTGTGTGTGTGTGTGTGTGTGTGTGTGTGTGTGTGTGTGTGTGTGTGTGTGTGTGTGTGTGTGTGTGTGTGTGTGACGAGTTCAATCATCTCCTAAACGGGGGCAGTCATGCTCTGTCACTGTCCCAGGATGGCCTGCAAGGCACCCACTTAGTTGAGGCTTTGACAACTTTTAAAAGTTATGTAACAACAGATATTTTGGAAATTTGACCGCCAGTGGGGGACTGGACTCCTAAATTTTCCCCTCAGACTGGAGAAGATTTGGGCTCAACAGTCTTTAATATCTGCTTATCAACTTCATTTCCTCCCACAGGCTTATATTGTGTGCTTTTTATATTATACATAGTAATTAACATTATTGCCTATAAACTATAGCTATTGGCTGACAAGCTCTTTAAGTCAGCTGGCTAAAGTTGCTGTAGGATCCAGTCAACACAGTTGCTTGCTTTGGAAAACAGCATATAATAAATAAAAAATGAAGCTTCCTTCCATTTATGCCCACAATGCAACATCATGCCGACAAATTCTCAGGACATAAAACTCACATAAGGTGGGACGCATTTAAATGAACGTAATATAGCATTTTAAATAAACTACCAATTGGATTTGGCTAACTAGTACTTTAGTTTTTTTTTTTTTTAATCTTGTATTTTTTCTTTTTTTTTCATACTTAGACAATAAGGCAAAGTTTGAACACTATGTTTTATTGCAACTGAGCTTCTGAATCAATAAGCCAACTGAGTAATAACAAAATGTCAAAAATAAATAAACGTTTACACTTTGTTCTTAAAATTTCATAACCTTGTTGCACATTTCAAGTATTTTTTAAACTTTGGTTTAAAAAGGGTCTCAGAGACAAACCATCACATCTATAAATATATAAAAATACAAGTTTTTCTGGGAACATAAACCCATTCAGGACCATCTCACAGCACTGAGCAGCTCCTTCAGTGGCAGGCTGCAGGACCCACGATGTGGGACGGAGAGACTCCGCAGGTCTGTCCTTCCAGCTGCTGTCAGACGCTACAACATGGTCTCTGCAGATGACCACACAGGTGCAGACAGACAGACACACACATCCACACATGTGCGATACCACTAAGTGTAATTTTTCTGACAACATAGTATTCCATTCTGTTGTATATATTATGTTATTCTTGTTATCTTATTCTATTCCATTGTTTTTCCTCATTTTTTGCTGCTGTAACTTTGCACTGTGCACTTTCTGCTGTGACACACAAATTTCCCATGTGTGAGACTAATAAAAGTTTATCTTATCTCTTATCTCATCCTATTCATGTTTGATACAACTTTCCCGCCCTTCTACCTGAGCTGTCATCAGTAATTGTATGAATGGATATAGCAGTGATATTAACTTATTCTTTTTGCAAATAACTATTTGATTAACTAGTTGTCCTTGGTTGATTATCCCCTTGTTTTTATCCCCATTTAACTTGCTATGTTGTTGTAATAGGCATCTTTGTCCATAGGGTGGCAGTGGTGCATCCTTTTGAACTCTGTGCAACATTCATTCCAGGTAAAATGTATTTGTCCCAAAGCAGGTGTTAATAAGAAGATCAATATGAAATTTAAACCGAGGACAAACTCTTTCATCCGTGTGTGTTCTGTTGTGTGTAGAAAATTCAGCAATATTTCTGTAACCCTGACAACCCAAACACCAAACACTAAGTGTACACTTGTAGTAAAAATTAATTAATAACAAGCCAACCTCTGGGAGATTAGGCTTCTTATTCTATTATTTTTTTCATCCCCTGTCTCTGAAAACCTAATGAACTCCTACTTAAACCAGAGTGAGAACAGAGTTCACCTCTCTTGACACCTGCTTTTTTTTTGGTAAATACAATGAGCACAGCATTTTATCCTGACTGATTGGAGAAGAGAGTGCAGATTGACATGAGTAATAAATGCATGTGTGGGCTACAAACAGAGTAGGATTGTTTTCTATTCTGGTTGTTGATGCGGCACGCTGGCGTGTATTGATTAGGTTGTGAGAGTGTTCTGTTCTCTGAATCATTGTGTTTCCATCTCTCTCCCTCTCTGTCCATGGTCAGAGCTTCTTCATCATCACAGTGTTATTTACACGATGATACGGCTCCCTTCATTTCCTGTCTCACCAACAGCAATGCAACAACATAAGGGAGAAAAGGGTCTGCTTTTTTGTGCCTGTTGGATGGATGAATGTGCATGAGACAGTACAATCTGTCCTCTCCTCACAAAGAAAGCTAATAAGTGAAGTAGTTTTTTTTATAGACAGTCCTTGTAATGACGAATTATCAGTAGTTTGAGGGGTGATTTCTTTTTCTCCATTTTAAACTTGCCAGTAACTCATTCCTGTTTATCAACTTAAAACTTAAAGCCTCACTCTTCTCTGCTCTCTTTTCCAGACTCTTCATTAGACAGCTCTTTGTGAGATTCCCCTGATCTAA
Organism: Pelvicachromis taeniatus; assembly: GCA_015108175.1. Taxonomy (NCBI): domain Eukaryota; kingdom Metazoa; phylum Chordata; class Actinopteri; order Cichliformes; family Cichlidae; genus Pelvicachromis; species Pelvicachromis taeniatus. Next base: position 15,744 of record VURO01012867.1, read on the forward strand.
ATTATTTAATTATTTGCTATAGCCACTGAACCTATCATACGGAGTTCTATGTAGCACAGTCAGTGAAGTGAGAGTTACCATAACACCAGCTTTTTTGTAAGAAAACTGTCCTGGAAAAAGAGGCTAATGAGGGGGCTGATCAACAAAAAGCTTGTTTATTTTTCCAGTAGAGGGAATAGAATGACAGGAGAGAGAAATGGACCGCTTGTTATAATAGAAGAAGATTGCTTGAAAGGACAAAAGAGAATCAGTAAGTAGAAATGGCTTGGTTGACTGTAATCATTGTGCTTTATCACAGGTGCACGATCTCCATTGATAACACACAAATGTGTATTGATTATGTCACACAAGCTGGGACTCATATGCTGGTCTGTTTACCTGCTTTCACCATGAAAGGGCACTGTGATTGTTCAGGTTGATTTAGTGGCTAATTCATTTCATTTGGAATGAATCAGAATTAGTTTTGTGATCCTGTAAGTGCAACCAACAGCTAACAATTTCCCCTTTCACAGCAGGCTGAGGGTCTCAAACCAGAAACCAAATTCTCTTCTTAATGTTGTAAAAACCAAAGAAGTGTCCAGTCAACTGGTATGATTTTTTTACACTTCTTTTTTCCACAAGTTTCGAATGCAACAAGTGTATTTGCTTAGAACAAAAGTCTGCAAACTGTAAGTCGAATTAGTAGAAGAATGATAAACAGAGACTACTGTGTTATTCGCATAACTGTTTATTAGTTATGTGACCAGTCTCTCAATTGTGATAACTAGTTTATGGTTTCCCTTTCTTTAAAAAAAGAAAAATTAAATTCCATTTTATTTACATAGCACCAAGTCACAAAAAAAGTCACCTCAAGGCACATTCTATTGTAAGACCCTACTATAAAAGAAATCCCCAAAATCCCATTACCACTTTGACTGTGAACTTGGTGACAGTGGGAACAAAAAACTCCTTTTAACAGGAAGAAACCTCAGAAAGAAGTAGGCTCAGGGAGGGAGGATTCATCTGCTGCAACCAGCTAGAGTTGAGGGGAAGCAGACAGAACTTAAGCAAACTACTGCAAGAGACAGAGTTTAATAATAACTAATGATTAAATACAAAGTGGCTATTGCAGCACAACTTCATTGTTCACCTTTATACCCTGATCCAGCTCTGACTATATGTTTTGTCAAAAAGAAAAGTTTTATATCTAATCTTAAAATTTGTTTGTCTGTCTCCTAAATCCAAACTGGGAGCTGGTTCCACTGGAAGAGGGGCCTGAAACCTCCCATCCTACTTTCATAAACTCTAAGAACCAAAGCAAACCTGCAGTCAGAGAGGTGTTGGGATAATAAGCTGTCTTTAATATATGGCAGGCCCTAATTATTCAAGATGTAGCACGAGAGGAGAGGAGAAGAGTTTCAAGTTGAATTCTTAATTTAATTGGAAGTCAGTCAAGAAAAACTAATTTAGGTGAAATATGCTCTCTCTTTCTAATCCCTGTCAGTATTTGTACTGCAGCATTTCGGCTCAACTAAAGGTTTTACTAAAAAGCCTAAAAGAAAGCCTAAAAGAAAAGAAAAGAATAAGAGTTGTTATGGCAAAATGATAATGTGTGAACCACAGTATTGCTTGGGGCCATGCTTATGTTTAGCATGATGCAGCACTCTCACACCATGAATAGAGGTAGCACCCTGCTGCCTTCAGTTTGCTTCAGCAGATGACTTGCTTGATGATTTTGAAATAAACAACATGTACCACCTGCTTCTGCAGCATCCTCCTCCGGGATTCAACTTTCTTGTTTCTCCAAGGTGACCTTTAACTCTTTTCACCTGTAGCTATTCTCCGCCGTCACTTTGTTGTTTTGTGCCATCTCCACTTGGTCTCAACTCATATTCTGCAGGCTATGGCTCACGCTGCGCCAGCATCGACCTTTTTTCCTTTCCCGTGGGTTTTTGGAGAGCTCTCCAGATAGCTTTTCCCTGGACTTTACCCTTTGCGTCTGTGTTTCTGCCTGATGTCTGTCTTTTACAGAGATTTTATACTCTACACTTTTTATCAGCCAACCTGAAAAGTTCACATAACATATTTTGGTTGATTTTATATCTAAAAAATGTAGCTTTGACAAACAAACAACGTGATAATAATAATACACACAATGATACAAAAATCAAAAGTCAAAAATCAAAAATTACAGACGCATTGACGACACCATCTGCCATTAAAAGAGAAAACAACAACAGCATTATCAAGACATTAAAAAGAAAGGAATGTTTGTAAGCAAAATACATAGACATTAGGAAGCAAAATAGACATTTTGAAGCAAAATGGACATTTTCAGTCAAGACAACGACATTTTTTTCTTCATAAATGAGTCTGATTGCAGGAGAATAACACCCATGGGTTTTTGGACTTTTTTTTTTTTTTTTTTTCTGGCTCTGTACACCACTGTGGCGGGGCGTGGTTCGTGGTGCTGCTGCCGCCGAGTTCAGGCGGACACACCTGAACTCGATCTGCTCATCACCCCTCCCCTATTAAACGTGTCGGGACCTGGGCAGTTTTGTTGTTGTTGTTGTATATGTGTGGCTGGCAGCTCAAAAGCTGCAGCCGATTGGATCAGCAGCAACTGAGAATAAAAAGTGTAATATGTGGTCGGATCCATCATTCCCGTTACAATCACCAAAGTAGATTCCAAATTAAATAATCAATATGAGACTGAAATGCAGCTTTAATTAATAAAGATACTGACACTAATACTGGTTGCCAGAATCCTATTTCAGAGGAAAAGATATGAATGAACTTTGGAGCTGTGGACAAAAAACATGACAGAGATTACAAGAATGAAGAAATACATGTGGTTATAAAACATTTAAGACATCATCACATACATGAAGGATAAAAACAAAAACAGTCTAAATGGAGTTGATCCAAGTGAAAAACATGCACTCTCACACACAAGACAAAAGCAGAATGATTTTCATATCGCTTTATGTCTATGATCTTGGGTCTATGATCGTCCCTAAAGCTCTCCATGACCTTTCGTGCGATTATAGTAGAAGCCATAGTAGCTATGGATTTGCACAATCAGTCTATTAAATGTGTAAAGGTTAGTACACTGGCTAGTGTATATCCATCTATCCATTCTCTTACCACTCACATCTGACAGCATGTGGTGCACAGTGCAACAAGGTTTCCTACAACTTTATTGCAGAATCTCCTTGTCAGTTTAAAAGAAACACGAGCACCACCATCTGAATATCTAAGTAAATCACATACAGTAATACTGTTACACCACCCAAGCATTGTGTCTTCTTTCATGTGTTTGTGACTTGCAATCTCTTCTAAAAGGGGCGGTCAGTTTGCAGCCACAGCTGTCATCTCAGTGTTATGTTCACACTGACCCTGTCAATCTTTGTTTGCTATGAAAGAGGTACGTTTTGTTCAACAGTTTACCTTCCTGCTGTCTCGAGTCATTTCTCCCACTGCTTCAGTGAAAGAGAGTTCTCCACTGGGACGAAAACTGCCTGTTCTTCAACCCCATGGTGGACATCAAGAATACAGTTGAATTTCCCTTCATTATGCAGATCAGTCCTTTCTTTTATTTTTTTTTGCCTTTACCCCCTTTTATCTGTTAAAAAGAAAAAAAAATAGGAAAAGAAAGACTGATCAAAAAGGCTGTCACAGCTGCACCTGTCAGTTCCATAAAATAAGAAATAAAAAGAGAGCAAAAAGGGGATGGCTCAGACTAAAGACAGAAAGGACATTTTAATCAGATTCAGCTGCTAAGACTTAACATAAAAGCTTTTCTACCTTCTTTTCACAACAGTCGATATGATTGATTGTTTGGCACTCTTGAGACAGTTCAGTGTTTTCTTATGCGTATGTGACGTTACTTGTTTACTTACAAGGACAAAAGTACTGGGTCACCAACACATTACACATACAGGAGCAGGTTGGCTGTGGAAACTTGCAGCACTTTGCAGCACTCAGCTCTCAGTAGATACCTTTCTACTAGTATTTCAAGCATTCTTGTCCTTTTTCAAAACCTGGTACCTCGATTATTAGCAGTGCATGTTCCTGACCAGCAGTTTTTTGGTGTGTCGTGTTTGTAGCCTACTCACCTTTAAGCTAACATTAGATAAATGTTTACGTCTTCATGACATATGATCACGTCTTTGCCCAATTTCATAATTTACCATGCATAAACATCATTCAGTGTCACAATACATCCTGTTAGTATCTGGAAAAAAAAAAAATCTGCCACTGTCAACTAGGTAGCAGTGTTGCCAACTCCTCAGTAAGGAAAATCACTATTGGATGTCCTAAAAGTCGCTAGAAGTCCCTAAATGATGTCATCACCTAATTTGCATAATTGGTCATGCTCATGTAGTTGTAACAACACTGTAAAAGGGAGAAATAACAGCAAGTATATTCTAAATACATTTAGAATATATTTAGAACTACAAGCTACATTTCTTTTAGCAATTTAAAAAAAAAATCAACCTTCCTCCTTAATCCGGGCTTGGGACCGGCAAAAGTGATCCCAAATAGGCACTCTGGCAGGGTTAGGTTTGTGTGTGTGTGTTTTTAAGTCGTTTTAAACCTTGTGATGCACAAAAAGTAACCGTAAAAGAAGAACATTTCTAACCATAATGTTTTTAACAACAGGTTCTGCAACTGTAGCACTTTCCTAAAATGAGTAAGCAGCTGATGTGCCAAAAAGCTGCAAAACATTATCAGGCAGCTGGTGTTCATAACAAGCCTCACCAGACAGCTTCAGTCCATATCGGATGTACAGGATGGAGTTAACGCTCTGCAAGGACATCCGATTTCTAAGTTTGCTTTTTAGCACACTCATCTGGCTGAATACTCAAGGACAACACAGACACAGCATTGACATCAGCTGCATCCATGTACTTCCAAATCACACTCCAGAAGCCCATTATGTTTTTTGTCTCATTCCATTTACTAAGATGGCTGGTACGCCATTGGTGGACAATCTTATCTATTGGAAAAGCCAAGGAGTTTAGCTTTTTTTTTTCTCTATTTCTCCAGGGCTCTTGTTGTGCTTTAGACTTTCCTCCACATTGAAAACTGACATGTACTGCAATGCTTCAATGTTGTCCGGCGGTCTCACCCTCAACTCATTAGTGAGGGATGTGGTGAAGGCTACACACGGCTTTCTGTCATGTTTTTTTCCATCCTCAGGCGCAAGGTGCAACTCAGCTGCTTTCGACTCAAACAGCTAATCAATGTATGGTTTGGAACTGATGTATCCCTCTATTGGCTCTTTGAGTGTATCAACATTTGCCAGTGGATTCAGCACCCTGCTGCTCACAGACTTGATCAAGCTAACCAAGCTGTAAAGTGGTTTAAGAGGATCTGCATGTTCTCCCTCAACAGCCTTGATGGCGGTCTGTACCTCTCCCAGCACTGACTTCAGAAAAGTGATATACAGGATATTTTGAGGATCATTGTACATCGAGTGTAACACTTCAGCCATGTAGCAGTGTTCACTGTACTTGGTGACTGCAAAATGCAGCCTAAGCTCATCCTACTGGTCCAAAATGCATGAAACCACAGGTTCAAGGAAGAGCCAAAGTGTGGCACCCACCTTGCTTATCTGTAAGGGTTTCTTCCCACAGTTGATGGTTTCATAAATGGCCTTGTAGGCCTCCCTGTTCTTTGGAGACACTGAAAACCAGTTGTAAGTCTCTCGTACCAAGTACTCCGCACTACGGGGGAGGGTGTCATTGGAAGCATGACTTACAGTAAGCTGCAGAGAGTAGCATACACAGCCAATAAGAATAAGATCTTTGAGGCCATACTCCTCCTTCAGCACTATATGGACCCCATTGTTAATTCCTGTTATCACAGACACATTGTCAGTCACTATCCCCAAGAGTTTGTCTTTATTGATACAACACTTCTCAAGGAAAGCCACAACAACATGAGCTATAGATCTGGCATCTTCTCCCTCCAACTCAAGGAGCCCTAGAAAAGTGGACACAGTTGTCTGCTTGGTGTCACTAAAGTATCTTATGACAACCCCCGGGTACTGAGAAACACTTATATCTGTGGACTCATGGCGGAGGAGGCTGAAACACTGAACACCCACATCTGCAAGCAACTTTTTCAGAAAGTCCTTTGTCCTGTGCATGTTGAAATGAGTAGCAGCAGTGGAGTCTGAGAAAGCAGCTCTACATGCCTCTCCAATATGATCACATGCCAGCAGGGAACAGTGTTCAGCAATAGCTAATGCCGCGGTGGCCTCGGCCTTTTTTGCAGAGTCAGTTTATCAGTTAATCATAAATGGCATCTTGTTTTGGGTGGAACTGTTATCACGCTTTGCCTTTTGAGTAAGTTTTTGTGTTATCAAGTGTTTTTTCACAACACTCAGTTTGGCATAGAAATCAGCCTTACAATACAGGCAGTATGCACGTGAATAATTTCCAATAAACGGCTTCAACCAGCCCTTAAATTCAGGGTTTGATTCCCACTCTTTTCTGTATTTTTGAATGTACAGTTTAGCCTGAGACATGATGAGCTAGCAAGCTAGATGTTTAGCTTATGCCACAGAGAGGCACACACACAGTGGACGAGGTGAGTAATGACTGTGTCATTGGAATGATGTATTTCACTGCACTGATGTTTTTAGACAAAGAAAAATGTATATTTACCGCTGCTCCCGCCCTTGTTACAGGCAGCAGCTTTGCTCATGCATGATTCGTTTGCAGTTTGGATGTGTAGGGGTGCTGCTCTGACAGCAGTTGGCGGTGACTGCTGCATGAGGACTATCCGCCGCCTGTAAGCGCTTTGGCACGTCGAGGTTCCCACGGCAGCACCTGCTGCTTATTGAGAGTAAGAGTGATACGTGCTTTCACGTCAAAAAGTCATCACAAGTCTCCACCAACACCAAAAAAAGTCGCCAGATTTGTCACTAGTCGCTTTTTAGAAAAAGAAGTTGTTAAGGGGATCTGAAAACTTGCTTAATATAGCGACAAAGTCGCTCAGTTCGCAACACTGCTAGGTAGCTAGCATTAGGTACATTTCTCCCTCCTCCTGGCATGCATGTGCATTGCACGCTTAAAATAAAATAAATAAATACAACAATTAAACCACAATTGGTTTTATGAAATGTCCCCACTTTTGCAATTATACACTGATATTTTAAATATTAATTTAGTTTAATTCCAGGTGTTTTGAACTTCCTCAAAGACATTGTATATTGCTCTTCTCCAGGGACTATTAGTAATATATCTTTAAACTCCATCATCAGAAATGTAAGCAATGACAAGATTTGAGGTTTTGGGCATTGTTCCACTTTCCTACAAGTGCTTAATTTGAAATAAACCAAAGCTTTCATGGTTTCAGTACACACTTGTACTGAGAGCAATGCATGAGCGTGCAAATTAAAAGAGACAGCTAACATTTAGCCTAACCCTGATTCTCTGAAAAATGCACACAGCAGACTTTAAGAGAACAGCAGCAAATCAAATATGCTCCAGTCAAGTAGTGCAAGTCTGCTTTGAGTAATTTCCTTAGAGAGAGCTTGTGATGGTTTATCCGTGGCTTCTGTGTTGGTGGGAAATGTGGACTTGTTGAAGGTTGTGTTACCATAGAAACAAAACAGGATAAAGGACGAGACAGGATGCCTTACATATTTCCCCTTGAAAGCTCCTTTTGAATGTTTTGTGATCCTAAACACCTCGTAAAATATTATTCCAGCTTGGCATCAACTTTAGCATTTATAATTGTCTCATTTCATTACTTGACTTTTATATTTAACGGTACCTTCACAAATGAGTGGGGAAACATGTGGTTTATGATAGTGGCTTTTAAGAAAGCCTCAGTTCTCTGCAGTTTCTATCTTACTTTCATACCCCATATTTCATTAGAGATAAAACTCGAGTGAAAAGCATGCTTCTGAAATGAAATACCACTGTCTCATTCAGTGAGTCAGTGGCTCCTCTGACTCCTCTCTTCTGCACCGCTGACTCTCTCAGAGCGACTTTGCTTTCCCGTTTTCCTCTATCCTATTCACATTTCTTCATCCTATCTCCTCCTCACACTATCCTCTGCGTTCTCTCTCAGCCTCTGCCCCGTCCTCTCTGCTTGGGAGTTACTCAGGTCAGAAAATGAGCCAGCTGCCCAGGATATAATCTGGGGAATACAGGCAGCTGAAGACCAAGACAGAGGTTGACAGAAAGGCCAGCTTTTCCTGGTTGATAAAAGGCTGTGCTCAGTCAGATACCATCCAACCTGACCTATAAATGTGCTTGACCGTTAGAAAGAGAACTGCATCTTCATATCTAGAGAGGCTCTATCGCCCAGAATGTGAAGTTCAGAATCACTTTGTAGAAGTAGAAATTAAAATTTGACTTTAAGACTCAGACCAACAGAAGAGATGATGCTGTATATTGGTTATTTTGAGGTTAACAAAATTCACCAGTAACAGGAGAATAATAGGAAGCCTTTTTTACATCAATCATCTGTCTACAAATAAACAGCTCTTTCAATGGGTAATTGCATAATTGTACATTACTTTATGTGTGGGTGTTGTGGATCGCTAATGAGGGTTTTGTTAATTCATGCTTAAAACCTTTTTATCATGGCAGTGAAATTTTTTTGAGGGAGTTCTTCATTTAAGCCCTGAGCACAGATTCGGGAATGTAAAATGTGACTCCTGCAAGGTATGGATTCACATAATTAGCCTTTAATGGAGTATTTCAAAATGTGCAGAGAAAAAGAAGAGTTTTTTGTCATTCTGCACTAATTAGTCCCTCAGTTACTTTGCAGGCAATACAGCAAGTATGGAAATTACTTACCATTTTATCTCGCTCCATGGTTGCATGGCAGCACTGTACAAAGACAGGAAATTGGGATGAATTTTTTTTCTGTCAAAGTTGGGCAGAGAGGCATTTTCTGGAGGATTTGTGCGCCCTTTAGGCAACGCAATGATCTGATAAGTGTGTGTGTTTTGTGTGTGAGAGAGTGTGTGTGTGTGTGTGTGTGCGTGCGTGCGTGCAATTTGGCTGCAAAAATGGTCAGCACTGTTCAGAATATTTCTTCCTGAAATGTCTTGTGTGTATGCTTTAAAGCTGGAAGAAAATAAGATTTTCTGGAATAATAATAATATTTCCACCTCAGTTCATTTGAATTACTCATTTTTTCTAGTAACGGGTGTTTATAGGGGTGGTATAGTATTATATGGTAAGTAGCAAATAAAATAATGTAAATATGATATCTGAAACCAAAGCCTATGGGAATAATGAATGACCATTGATAACTGATGCTGAAGGTCTGAAAAGCAAGACATTTTTATTCCATGATGAGCTTTCTGGAGGAGCAGCAGCAGCTATGAAGTATTTATTGGAGCTGTCACCGGCCGGCGTAGGAGGATCACTGCGGCTGCGTTGTCCACTCAGCACTGCAGTTGCAAACATTATGTCCTATTATAATTAAATGAGAGCTGAAACTATAGCAGCTATTAGCAAAGACAGCCATAATAGAGGCTATTTATCTATAATAATGCCAAAAGCCATATATTTCTGGAGTTATCAATATTTATTAATATGAATTTCTATAGGTGAAGCTTTTTTCATATGAACATCAGAGATTAAATGGCTCCATACAGACATCATCATAATATTGCTGAAATTGGCTCTGAATAATACATGCTATTACGATGATTGTTGTTTTTGGCTGTCACAAGTCTTTTTTTGTATATATAAGGAGACCCAGTCTAATAATTACAAGAACAGATTAGTAAAGCTATTTGTTTATTGTGTATGTGCACGGTTTTACACTCCATCTATGAGCAGAAAATCAATCACTTTCTCAATCTTTGTGCAGATGAATGTTTAAAAATGAGCATGTTTGCAGACTTATAAATAAATATGACTTCCATGCTTCATTCTGTTTAGGTTCACCTGTGGTTCATCTGCTCTAAACTAGGTAGATCATCTTGAACAGACAACCCTTGTGTTTGTGTGTGTGTGTGTGTGTGTGTGTGTGTGTGTGTGTGTGTGTGTGTGTGTGTGTGTGTGTGTGTGTGTGTGTGTGTGTGTGTGTGTGTGTGTGTGTAAAAAAATATAATTTTAGAATTTTAGGTTCTATT
>VURO01012867.1:25859-38905 GCA_015108175.1 Pelvicachromis taeniatus
CCATGCTTCATTCTGTTTAGGTTCACCTGTGGTTCATCTGCTCTAAACTAGGTAGATCATCTTGAACAGACAACCCTTGTGTTTGTGTGTGTGTGTGTGTGTGTGTGTGTGTGTGTGTGTGTGTGTCATTCCTGACTTCCCTTCACCCTTCCACTTTGTCTCATAATCCTCTCACCTTAAAACCCAGTATTTTCTCTGCCAGGAACTCCTCATTGTGATTAACATTGTTGGGAACAGAAGGCTACACACTGTCACTGGAGAATTTTTTGTATTTCCTTAAGTGCATCAATCCTTCACTGTGTGTTTGTATCTGCGACCTGTATTCAGTATTAGTGTCCTTTGCTGTTGTTATGGTAGCTGACATTACTGTCTGGCATTGCCGTCACTGAGTAAACAGGTGGGTAGATTCAAAAAAGGGGGTTTATAAGGTTAATCTGTACTTCCATAGTGACTGTCCAATTCCTTCATGAAAGGCTTTACCTGCCATGTGTTTGTTAATTGCTAGAACCTCTGTGACCAAAATGTTACAGTGACCTTTAGTCACCTTTAATATCATGACCTTTTCCTATCCTGCGTCTCAGAGTCATCCAGTGGAGAGAATATCAAAGGTTAATTGTGGTATGACAATGTAAACCTGCAAGGTCCACATTAGCCTATCCACTACAACTCAAAGACAGGTCGATTTTGGATATCTCAGGTCTGAAAATCATGGATAGAATTTTTTTCTTAAAATCTGTGCATTGTCAAACACTTAAAAATACCATTACACAACTGGATGTGTAATTGCTGACAATAAGGACAATATTCTTCACTGAAGCTCAGTTTTTCTGTAAAATAAAACCATAGTTTTTTTTTTTACTCAATTCCTGGAGTTTAGTTAGTGCTTTTTTTTATACTAGAAAGATTTGTAGGTTGGTGTTAAGCAGCTTAACACCAACCTACAAATATTGTTCTGAATGGTTAGCTGTGACGACTGAACTGAAAATGAGTAAAAAAGCAGTCAAAGTCCAAAGAAAAACTTTCGAAAGCCTGGAGAACTACTCAACAAGACTTAAATGACAAAAATATCTGGCTTTTTCGAAGCTTAAGACTTTTGCACAGTACTCTAATTTGTTATAGCTGTGTGTGTGTTTTTATACTGTCACACCACAGTCCTGATCCTGCGTTTCATCATCATGAGACTTATTGTAACTCTGAAAACTCTTCAGGACCAAAGACTGAATTGCTGTATCACAGATCCTTTGAAAGTAGTAGAAAGAGGTAAGAGATCTTCAAAAAGCTCTATGAAGGTGTGCATATTGAAAATTTACTCAAAGATTTGTAGCGTTTGTGGAATCCGCATCAAAGGATAAGTTGTCTCCACTGATTGCAAATCCTGGCTTTCTGGGTGTAGAAAATATCAGGATAGTTTCACAAATAGAAACTTTATAGTTGAAGCCTCTTAGCTGAATACGCACACAGAAACACTCAGAATATTGCCTGTGTGTAACAGCAGCCTGAGGATGCTATGTTTATATGTTTTGTAAGTGATGTTAATAGCATCGTTTGTTGTTAATTTCAAAAGAAGTTAGGTCCTTATTACAATTGTTCTTTTTATCCAGCACTCACAAGAGATTTCAGAGTGTTTGTGGCATTCAGTAATTTTCTCATTTTAAGGCTGGTCATGCTTTTGTGCAGTGTGCCTCTCTCCACAGGGAGAAAAACAACTGAAGCACACAACTATGACAAGCTTAATGCAAGATTAATAGTTTATCCTTATGGTGGTTTGCACTATGCTAAGTATCATTCTGTGTTTTGGTTATACTCTATTTATGTACCAGCTTTCAGTGAGACAGGGGATGCTGGGACATAAAGACAACGACTGGCTTTGAAAGGCAATCCAATCAGTTTAATTAAAAAAACAACAACAACCAAACAAACCCATCTTAACAAAAGTCAAATTCTATACATAGTTGAGTTTTGGATGTCATACCATAACCTTAGCATTTTGTGATATGCAGAAAAACACCAGTACCTACCTTATTGTAAAAACTGATCTTGTATATGTGGGTTCTGTACTGCTCAAAGACAAAAGAGGGAGAGAGGTTTTTGTTCACCTTTTGTACTGATTTGCTCATTTTTGAATTCAGCTCCTCGAGCTATTTATCAAGTTTTTAGTCCATCTGCCGTACACCGGTGTTTCCTCTGTGCCCATTTTTGTGCTTGGTTAACCTTCACTCTGTGCAGTTTCTTGTGATTCAGCAAATTGTTCTTTCTCCCTACTCCCCGATTTTAACTCTTTGTGTGCTCTTTATATACATTTAAAAGTCTCATTTGGTGTTGTATGGTAAGCTGACTGGCTGACATAACTGCCACCAGATAACTTACAGTGCTGATGCCACTACTTTACAATGCAATCCACTTTAGATAAACCAAGAATAACTTACCTGTGCCATATGGCAGACTCCGGCAGAAATGTGTCTGAAGCTCATACATGTTTTAAATAAATATTTTTATACACTCCTGCTGTTCTGTCTTCATACATTAAACATGAATTCTCAGCTCGGGTAGAAAGAAGGTATGTAGGTGTGTAGGTATTTATCTGTGAACGTACAAGAGAGAAGGAATAGAACAAGGTAATCTCTGAAACAATCCATTCACATTACTTATTCATTTGTATTTTGAATATTTCTACACGGTGACACTAATCTCAGTCAGATTTGTTGATCACTTTTTAAAGCTATGGTTCAAGGTTCACAGATTCCTGGTGGTTGGGGAAATGCATTCAATCTACAGACTGTTTACTTCAGTATACGATGTGATTGCAGTGCTTTTATTCTTGAACAAGTCATGTTAAATCGTTCACTGACTTAAATCTTCGTTTTGCTATAAAAGAAAATTGCTTCTTTTATTCTAGTTTAGCTATTGTATAACCATAATTAATTTAATGTATGGTGTTACTACTTCATGCAGTTCTCTTTTTCTCTCTGAACAGTACCTCTGAGGGGATTTGAACAAAATGTGAAACCACTGTTAACAAAGATATCTATCTCTGTTTTCTAAAAAAAATTGTGCGTGCGTGCGTGCGTGCGTGCGTGCGTGCGTGCGTGCGTGCGTGCGTGCGTGCGTGCGTGCGTGCGTGCGTGTTGTGGTCTTCAGGCACATTTTGCTATATTTCAGGACTTCATTACTACAAATAAGAAGTCTATGCAGTCCTGTGAGACACTAAATACACCTCATGATTCAGTAGCTTCTAGAATCACCTTTAGCAGCAATAACTTGAAGTAATCAGCCTCCATTTGACTTTATTAGTCTCTCACATCATTTTGGAGGACTTTTGGCTCGCTCTTCTTTACAGTATAAAGTCTTTCCACAGTATTTTAATAAGGTTGAGTTCTGCACTTTGACTGGGCCATTGCGACACCTAAATGCTTTTTGTTCACACAGTCTGTTGTAGAATTGCTGCTTGTCTTGGGTCATTATCATCTTTGCCTCACATTTGACTCTGCAGTACTCTGAATACGGAGGAGTTCATGGTCGACTCATAAACTGCAAGAGGCCTGGGTTCAATCACAAGTAATCACCCCTCCACCATTATCTGTTGGTGTGGTACTAAACATCATGACCAAACATCTATCTGTTGCAGAAGTCTCATGGTTTGTTCAGATGAAACTTTCTGCCATGCTGCAATGTTCTGTTAGAGAGAAGAGGCTTTCTCCTGGTAATCCGTCTAAACAAGCCATACTCATTCAGTCTGCTTCTAATTGTGCTGTCATGAACTTTAACATTTAACATCCTAAATGAAGTTGGAGAGTCTTGAGATGTAGCTCTCGAGCTTCTTGCAATTTCTCTGAGCATTTCACAGCCCGACAGCGGTGAATTTGCTAGTATGTCCACTCCTGGGAAGATTATTGCACTGTTTTAACACATAAGTGAATGTTCCAGATCAGCAAACAGCCAACTTTAGCTTTTACACTGTGCCGATCTGAACATTTCATGAGGAAGGTGCTGAGAGAATGTGCAAATCTAGTTCGCCATTGTATAAATAAATAAACATCGCAACTAAACCTTTAACATCAGAATCAGGCTAATTTGGTTGCCTTCACAGGACTCTCCTAAATAGCAGCACAAAAACAAATCTACAGGAAATATTTATAGAAAATCAGAAAAATACTTCTAACCTGATATTTAAGTAATATGATGTATATGTTATATACGAAGTTGTACTTTATTACACTTTGGCCTGACTTGGTTAACAGTTCAACAGTCTGTTGGACACTTTCATTTTGTGAGCTTGTAGGAGTGTCACTTGCTCTAAATTCACTTACCCTCTTGCAGCTGTTTTCCTCTGTGCTCCCTTTCAGCTTTGCTCAGGTCGGGAAGTGGCAGTTCCCATCTCATAAGGTTAAGTGCATCCTGACATTTTGGATTCACTGCTTAAGACAGCCTTTCGTTATCTGAAGCCATCTCCTATCCAAGCTCATCCAGAGTGACAGGACTACTTTTGGCGTTCTCATTTTCTTCATCCATTTAAATGTTTGCAGATTATTTTAGAGAACTCAGTTAAAGAGAGACACATGCAGCCTGATTTGACCCACAAGATTATGTGGTATTTGTCTGAGCAACTCAGCTGTCAGAACGCTCCTTTTGCATCTTAACGTATGTCTTTGTACAGATATTCCTTTTACTGTGATTTGCTTTGATTTATGCTCAACATTTTTCAATTAAATGAATTAAAACACATATCTATGACCTCAGAAATCCCAAAGGTCATAGACATCTTACTAATTCTGGCATGTTTAATCCTGTATCCTGAATTACATGATCCACTGACAAATTCAGGCAAATGTGACCTCTCTTCACAGATCTTTGTATATCCACTGTCTAATTAATTTGACACTGTGAAGGCCATTAGCTTCAAAATGATTACTTATTTAAAGTCTAGCTAGTATGTTAAAAGGAAAATCTGACTACATTTTGTCCCCCTTTTACTTCTGCCCTTATTAGCAGTCAGTGTGCAATCAAGCAGCAGTTCTGACCTAAAACCTTTTCTCCTTTGATGAGTGGGGATAAATTTAAAATAAAATAAATAACTCCTAAAATGACTAAGACGATTGCTCATTTTTACACTAGATCACGTTTCTGCATGTATGCAGTAATAAAGCTACGTACAATTACCACCTGGCTTTGGGGTTATTGTCAGTTTTACAGAACATTAGAAATTTACAAGCTTGATTAATTTATTGTTCAGCCCTACTTTTACTATTTCGATTCAGACTGAATGCTCCCAGAATGCATCTATTTTTCATGTCTAACAAATTTCCCTTGTACTAACTGCCCAGCATTAAATAGGTGATTGATGCTGTCTGATGAACATAGTGGAGCATGTGGGATATGTAAACCTACTAACTAACAGCTAACATGTATTTATGTATGTAGGCTAATATTTATTTACTTGATTTGCAAAGATTCAGCTGTTTTTTTCTGTTGTTTACAACTGCAGCGCACACTCTGATACTGAAGCTTTTCAAATAACAATCAGCATATTTGGCCGCAGTGACACAAGCCTAAAGACCGACTGACTGATTATCTGATTGGCTGCTCTTCGTCCGACATCTTTAATGAGAAGCTAGAGCTTATAAGCCTTGCCTCCTCTAACTGAACCAGTAATTACCATGTATGAAAATCCATGCCAAACAGCAAGTAAAAGAAACATTTTGACAACCAAACAATGTTAATAGTTTTTCAGTCTGATTCTTTTCTCAATTCTCAAAACGTCCAATCATGTAACAGGATGTAAATGACAGAAAATGAGGAAAATGCACACCATTATTGTGATGCCTTTGCTGAGCTCAACAAAAAGAAGCATTTCATTAAAAATACATTTCGCAGTAAGAGAGCCTCTGCTGTAAAGCTGAAGTATCAAAAAGCACACTCAGGAAACGTAAACAAATAAATTGCACATAAATAATATATTCATTTTAAGGGTCTAAGCTGGTGGTTCAGCATAATATCTTCAAAGACTGTCCATTACACTGAGCAATCCATCCAATCATTGTCAGACTGATCTAGAGACAAAGTGAAGGTATCATAAATATGTGCATGTTCAGCCAGCAGCAGTTCCTCACAGTAGGGAGCTTATGGATTCTCTAAAATTTGCAAATCAGTTGTGAGTATCAGGCCTCTATCTATCTATCTATCTATCTATCTATCTATCTATCTATCTATCTATCTATCTATCTATCTATCTATCTATCTATCTATCTATCTATCTATGTTTTTTACAAGATTATTCACTCAATTAACATGAAGCAACAATGCTGAGTTAAATTAAACAAAAATATATCAAATCAAAAGTGTATTTATTCAAATAATTATTCAATAAGGAAAACATTTTGGTATAAACTGAATGTATACCCATTTAGTAAATTTCATTTAACCAGATTCCACATAAATGTAACATTTTAAATTGTACTTTAGCAAAATTATATCTAAATTAGTTAAAGTTATTATTTATGTAGATTTTCTTTTGAGTTTACATAAAAAGTTGGTTACTTTAGTCATGTTTTATATATTTCTTTATAATCAAATCACTTGTCAGCCTGTTTTCGTTTGTTTATTTCTAAAACATGAATGGGGAAATACATGCACAACCACTTTAGCTATTATGCCTTTGTGGAAATTAAACACATATAATTCATCACAAAAACCTGAATTTCGTCTACAGTCTATTTGCCCCAATTAATATTCGGACTTGAAATGCAGTTTCCTTTTCAAAATCCTCACTTCTTCTTCAAACATGCTTCTGCCTTTACTCACATGCACACACACAGAGCTCCAACCACCAGCACACACGTTTAATGCACATTTGCATACATGGAGAAAGCTTTTCTGAGCCTTTAGAAGTTGGAGTCTTTCTAAGTACTTTACTGTTCCACAGAAACTTTACAGTACATAGGAGAAGCAGCGTACAGTATGACACAGAGATGACGACAACATACATTTCATGGCTTTTCTTTTTTGGCTCGATTGAATTCAGTCGCTCAGACTTTGCTCCTTCCACACAGTCACACTGGTCCTTATCTGTGCAGAAGCTTTTCTTTGCTCCAAGAAATAACTATAATGTCTCTCTAATATTAAACAGATTTCCAAACCTTCTTTTTTAGTTTTTCTTAGGTTTAGGAATTCTGGCGCTTCGCAAAGTCTGGAGGAGGCGGGGGTCTTTTTTAGGATGCATGCACAAGTCTTTATAATTGAAATACTGTAGGTATCTAAAGGTCTATACACAGATATTTCATGTATTCTTTAAAAAAAATCATGTTTATCATGTGTTTACAAGATGGTGCATTTTTTTGTACAATAGTTCCACTATGCCTATTATCTATTTTCTTGTTTTTGTTTTGCCTTTTTCACTTCATTTTTTTCACTGGAGATGCCAGCTTTAATCCACGCTTGTCTTTTTTTCAGGAGCACCTTCTGAATTTGATGAGTTTTTGGAAAGCCTGCTTGAATTCGTCATTGAAGACGGTGTAGATGACAGGGTTGATGAGGGAGTTCAGGTATCCCAGCCACGTAAAGATATCAAAGAGCACTGGATCAAACCAGCAGTCTTTGCATATCGCCATGACAAGCGTGCCAACAAAAAAGGGAAGCCAACAGACAATGAACGCGCCCAGAATGATGCCCAGTGTCTTGGTTGCTTTCCTCTCCCGTGCTGCACACAGACGTTTCCTCTCCAGCACGTTGTCTGCCAGCTTCACTTTCACACTGTTCATGAACAGAGGCGACCCTCCCCCTCCTCCTCCCACACCTCCCGCATTGCCAGAGTGTAGGTGTGCTTCGTGGTGGGAGGAGGAATTAAGAGAACAGAGAGAGGACCCTGCAGAGGTCTGGATGAGCTGCGCTGTGGTGAAACGCTTCCCAGACGACGACGGTGTCTTAAAAATGCGAGAGCGAGCTGCAACGTAAATCCGACCGTAGAGAATGATGAGAAGCACTGTGGGAACGTAGAAGGCGCCAAAGGTGGAGTATAGGGTGTAAGAGATCTGATCTGTATTCACCATGCACTCTGTAAGCTCCTCATGGGCTTTGGCCTGCCGCCAGAAAAGTGGAGGCATGGAAATCGATATAGATATCACCCACACCACCCCAACCATGATCCCTGCACGGCGCATGGTGCGACGCTTTGAGTACTCCAGCGCGTGCGTGATAGCCCAATAGCGATCCAGCGCAATCACACACAGGTGCAAGATGGAGGCGGTGCAGAAAGTGATATCAGACGACAACCAGATGTCACAAACAATCTGCCCCAGCGACCAGGTCTTGCTGACAGTGTACACGATGCTAATTGGCATGACTAAAATGGAAACCAACAGGTCTGTAACAGCGAGTGATCCAATTAGGAAGTTGGCAGGTGTGTGGAGTTTCCTGGTCAGAAAGATGGTGGCGATGACAAAGGCATTTGAAAGGACAGTAGCCAGGGTGACAATGGCTAACAGAGCAGACAGAGAAACCTGGAGACCGAGGAGTGTGGCCTCGCTCCACGGTGGTGCTGTAGTGGTGTTAGGAATCTCTGTGAAGTTTCTAATGAAGTAGTCCAGTGAGCTGTTTTCCAGCTCCATCTTGCTTCCACTCTGTTAAACCCGCTTTTAATCCAGACTCATATCTATAATCTAAAACTGTAAACGGATCAGTTCATTTGTAACACTGACAAAGGCCATGATGTGTTGTGGCACTGATGGTTTTGACTTAAAAAAAAAGAAAAAATGCAGAAGTCCGTCTTTTAATGTTGGTTTTTATAACTTTTTTGAAACCGCATTCGTAAATGAATCTCCGCTTAACTCATCATCCCTTTTATTCAAAAAATTATTTCATATTAACCATTAGCAAACAACTGATTCCACAGTTTCAGTTCAGAACTAATGATACTGATGATTAGTTGGCATGAAATGGAGACTAATTTGACCATTTCTCCACTTCAGTATTGATTCACTTAACTGGCGAGGCTGCAGGAGGGCAAAATCCTAATTTGTATTCATCTCCTGTCAGAAAGGCACGTCTTCTCTCTCGTTTCCCAACGCTCTTATCTCATCTCCAACCAGCAGCCAGCCGGCAACCACACCTTCAGACCAAGCTTTCCTATCTATCAAATGCTTTAATGGGCTCCTCCTTTTCAATAAAGCAAACCAGGGAACTGTGCGTAGGAAGATGATGACAACAGATACAAAGGTTTGCTTGCTCTTTCTCTCTCCCTTATCTTTTCTGAAGTCCACACGAAACCTTAAGGATTGAGGTTCTGACTGTAACTTGGCTTTGCTCACTATTTCTAATGATGTCGGAAAGCCAACACACTACAGTTACAGGATACACATCAAACTAAGGAAAAATGTATAAATGCAGCTCATAGGTAATTCTTCGGCATCCATAGCTCTCGTCTCACAGCATCGCCTGTCAGACAGATGTTCAGTTGTAGAGTCCATAAAGATTGCAAGGTTTTGTCAGATTTTCATTCAACTTCTTCTGAGGCATTTTCTTCCTAGGTGAGACAAATGAGAGAAAAATGATTAGCTATGTTGTTTTGTGCAGGGCATCATCCTGTGCACCATATTATTTATATGAACAGAGACATACGCACGCAAACAAACCACCTACAATCACCGCATGTGAATAAACTGTAAACTCAACCGTGATTTCTAAAAGGAGCATCATGACTTGATCCATGGATCAACACCCACATGCTGTTGTGTAGTTGCAAGACTAAATTGTCAACAGCCACATAAAAACAATATTCTCTCTCCAATAATTCCAGCACAAATTAATATTTCATGGAAAAAATTACAAAAGTTTCTTCAAGAGTAAATACTTAGGAAAGTATTTACTTTTTTATTCACATTACTCTGAAGGAGATGGGAAATTGGAGTGTAGTGGTACAAAGGGAAATGTTTCTTCCAGGCAACAGTAACAGAACATTATCACACGATGGACACTGACTCAATTTCAAATGCAACAAAAGAGATAGGAACTGAAATGTAGCGTTATGTCCCAGAAGGAACGAAAAACTTCAAATGACTGCTAATCACGATCCTCCAGCTTTCCATCCATCTATTAAGTTTGCTTTCATTTACTATTGAAGAGCAACAGCATGATTTACTTACCACTTATAACGTATGTGGCAAATTGTCATGTAAATCTTTATTCTAGTCAGTTACTGTGATAAAGCCACATTGTAAAATCTCAGCTGAGTTTTGTGTGGAAAGTGGGTTTTATTCATTTAAACATGAAAGGATTAGGGAGAGGAGTTATTAGCAGAACAAAGTCTTCAAAGTTGTTAATTATTTTTAGGGATTTTGTTGATTTAATTTTTCGCACATCAACCAGCTTTGAAGTGATTTTGGAGCGTTAAGGAATGTGGCGACTGGAAAACAAACAACGGCGTTTGCCACAGTAATTACAAATGTTTACCTTTTCACATTTAACACATCCTTCAGCTAGGACATTATGGCTGTCAAGACTGATTTCCAAGTGTATGTTTGTTCCTGATACAACTCCACAAATCACCTCCATTAAGTGAAGTGTTGATTGGCAGCTGGGCTCTTGAGAGGGATTATTGTGCTTGGGCTGTGACAATAAATTGGCATATTAAATAGCAAAGGAAACAGTCTTGGTGTCTCGGTGCCAGTCTCACCAGTCTTGATGCATTCATTTGCAAACTCTCAAGCGGCCATAACCATTTTTATAATTCATCCTCAGTATTATTTGTAAAGGTTTGTTTTTGCAGTGTTGTGCTGTTTTCTTAGGAACCTTCAGGTAAAACAAAAACTGTTCACTCATTAAATTAGATGAACACAAATTTCCGAACAATCAACCAGTTGTTATTGAGACATTTATCAAGACACAACCATCATCTGAGAACCACAAATGACCAAATTTATTGGTACTGCATCTAATATTTATTAAGGTGTTCCAAACCAGACTGGTATGGTGGATCGGACTTCCATAGAGCTGCACAGGCAGCATGACTCAAAGTGAATCATATCCAAACACTGACACAATTAAGGTCAGCTGACTCTAATCTGAAGTTCCTGTGTTGTGTGTTTCTGCCTTTGATGGGAAAATAGAAAAAGGCTAACTAATCAATTTCTCTTTTCCTGTAATTGATGGTGTCTCTTTAACAACATTTCAACAAATGCTGTAGCGCAACAATAAATGTGTCACGATTAGCTATGTGGAATGGTGTACTAATAGCTGGAATAACCATCAGCTGGCAGCCATGACTCAACTTAGTATAGTTTGTCACTATACTAACAGATCCAAAATGAAAGTTGAATCAATATCATGGATATTCTCTTATTAACGTTGATTCGAGGTGACATTGCTTTGATGTCTTTTTAGCAAGAATATATTTACTGATTTAAATAAACTGAATGAAACCAATTTTTTGAAAACGAGAAAAGAACAAACACCTCAGTGCCGAACAATCAACCAGTTGTTATTGAGACATTTATCAAGACACAACCATCATCTGAGAACCACAAATGACCAAATGTATTGGTACTGCATCTAATATTTATTAAGGTGTTCCAAACCAGACTGGTATGGTGGATCGGACTTCCATAGAGCTGCACAGGCAGCATGACTCAAAGTGAATCAGTGAATCAGTAAATTCACTTTGAGTGAATTTACTGAAGTCACTACCTCAGTAGTGACTTCAACTCACACATTCAAGCCTGACACTGACATCACAGACAGAGAACGTGTGATTGTAAGAAACCAAATAAACAAATGAAATGGACTTTAGCTGTATAAAACCATAAATATATTAATGTAATATATATTAATGTAATGTAATGATTTATTTTTTGTCATAATAAGTGTCCTATGGACTGCTTTGCAAGAATAAAAGAGTTTTAATTCGTTCATTCATCCATTCATTGATCAAACCCTTCAGTCCGTTTCAGGGCTAGTCGTAAGTCTCCTTGCCTATAGTTACTTCATTCATCTCCTCTTGTGAGATCCCCCCTTCACTCACAGGCAGCTAGTATAAAGTAAGATAATTTATTCATAGTTCCCTCACATCATACAATACAAATTCTTTGTACTTGCTTTGTTTTGCTCCAAGCCTGGACCATGACATTCGAATAGCTGAGAGGTCAGTTGACTACTGGCTTTCCTCCATCAAAGACGTGTACTCTTAAACAGCCAAGAAAAGGGCACAGAGTACTGACTGTACATACAAGCTTATTACTGAAACTGAGTCAGACGCACAAGGAATGGTAACCGAGCCCTACTAATCTTCACTGCAGCTTCAATTATAATAATCCTTATTAAAAGGTACTGAGAAGGTAAGTACTTACATTTTCTGCTGTCTTTTTCGCTTTCTTTTCTTAAGCCCAGGGTGAGGGTTGCTACAAGTGTAAGCCAGCTATTTAATACTGCAAAGTCTAAAATAAAAATAATAATAAAAAAAAAAAGACTGGACCAATGTAAGGCCAAATATAATCACATTTACACCTAAATTGTCTAAAAATCCAATAGGGTTTGATCAGATTCCGGTTTTGTTACCTACATCTAATTCATGGATAATCTACACCTAAGAGGCTACTGTTGAAATTGTCATACTGAGTCGTTAGGATGGTCACTTCATTTTGCCTGTCATCATCACTCACTCTCCACGCAGCAGCGTAAGCAGTAACATGATGAACAAGAACAACAACAGTGACCATGGTTAACGGAGAGACAGGAGATTCATTCCCAGATGTGCACACAAACACCGCGCTGTCATCCTTGTGAGAGTAGGTCGAGATATTGTTATTCATAATACACATAAAATATCACCAAAAAACACGATGTGCACATGTGTCAGAGGTGCTGAGTTAAACATCACACAGCTCACACAGCATGACTACTTTGCACTCATCCCGGTGCTTCATTACATGAGTCGTGCGGCAAGTGTCTGATAATGACACTTACTCCTAGTGTTGTAATACTGAATGCACCATAGAGTCAGCCTGCAATAACAAGTTGTGGACAACACTGAATAATTCATTCACTTATCCCTGTTGCAAGCT